>JACVVK020000077.1:1060000-1100000 GCA_018292915.2 Batillaria attramentaria
GCCAGCAGGACTGACTGTGCTGGTGATGTCTGCTCACGGGGAACATATTTCGCGAGCGGCTCTAGCTTCTGTAGGCATGTTCATTCTGCCGTTCAACTCTGCCCTGAATCCTTTTCTCTACACCTTCAACGTGATCGTGGAGAAAAGACACGACAAACGCACTGAGGCTCTCAGACAGGTCCTGATGGCGAACATGAAGAACGCGGGAAGGAAGCAGAAGACTTCTGAGAGGGGACATGCTGATCGGCAAGGGAAGGGGACGCGGGCTAAAGAGGAGGCGTGGCGGTATTTTCAGGCGTGGATGAACGAAGGGAAGCTAGATGCAGAACTCGTTAAAGAGGCCGTTGCTAGTTTGAGCGGTCTTCACAGCGCCAAAAACGTTTGAAACGTATACGACTCCTGTTGCATGTGTGAGGGTCATAAGACGTACAAGACCACATTCTGCCATCCTAGCTTCATACAGCTTTCCTGCAAATCCACGTGACGGCCTGCAGATTATCTACCTTAAATGTTTTTGTTAAACCAAAAACGTTCAGCGGTCAAACGCTTTCGGTGGAGAAAGAGGAGAAAATTACAATACTGAAAAGCTGAAACTTTTGTTCACCTCAAGAGAAATGTGTGTGTGTGTGTGTGTGTGTGTGTGTGTGTGTGTGTGTGTGTGTGTGTGTGTGTGTGTTAACGTGCAGTTCGAGAAATATATAAACTGTAATCAATTAAAATATATATATATATATATATATATATATATATATATATATATATATATATATATATATATATATATATATATATACTGACTTTACAAAACGAACAAAGTCATGCTGGCTCCACACATCCCCGAAAGAGTTTAGAAATGGACGAATCCACAAATATATATATATATATATATTTGGCCGCATTTCATTCAGAAACACGTCTGCTTTCACTCTGAAGACAGCCGTCCTCAGTGCCATTGAGGATCGAGTTAGGGTCACATTCGGGTCAAGGATGACATAACCCGTCCTGTTGTTTGACAATTTAGGCTCATCACGGTAGCGCAGTGAGCGGATTTTCTCCACCATCCACAGAGGTCTTCAGCACTGAAAGACTCCATTAGTCTGACTACCTGTCCTTGACCTAAATGTATGATGTCAGATGAAGTTCACTTCACGTGATATACAGCCCGGCTTCGCACAGCGATTGGCCGAATTCAAACCTCGTCGTCGCCTTCCAAGTGGATTGCCCTGTTTTGTTTTAATATTTTTGCCAAACTACATGAGCGCCCTAGCGCCGGTCATGAATTTATTAGTAAACTGAGGGGACGGGCTTGATCTGGGTGTTAGAGTGTCAGCTAAAAAGGCTGAAAGTTCCTGCGTGTATAACTTGAGGTTAATGTGACCCTCGGCTAAGGGCCTAACCCAGACTAGCTACTCCGAGGCTAGCGGGAGCGATTTAGCGCGATGCGGTCGAATTTAGAGCGTGGACTAGCTAACCCCGCAATCTATTTTAAACTTGAGGAAATCCCTTTGATGCGCATGCTCGAGACCTGGATTTAGTTTCCGGCGTTCGATAACTTCCTTGCCATGTGCGGTCTTTTGGAAAAAAGTATGGCGTCATTTTTCCGACGTCATATTTGATTGACGTAATGCTGGCGTTTCCTGTGATGTCTCGTTCAATGTCGTGTTTGATACTGTCAGTGATCGGACTGGAAGAATCTCCTGGCGGAAAACTTTTTGAATATAATTATACTCATCGTCACCAAACATGTCAAATGGGTTTTGACGGTCAAGGAACATGCGGTGTGAGCGTAAGAACTGCCTTTGCTACTGACTCAGTCAGTGCAATTGCCGCCATCTTTGCTTTTCAGTAACCCGGGGATAGCAGACTTATCAGCTCGAAAATGGCCCAATAGTTTGACCCTCGACTTTAGCTCGAAGGTACCGCTAACCTCGACTCGTGCATGAGAAAATTTAACCCTAGAGCTAAATTAGATCGAGGTTAGGATATAGCCCGGGGATAAAATCCCTAACCTCGAGTTTTACATGCGGGCCCAGAACTCTTCAGGGTAAGACTGTGTGTCAGGGAGTGCATCGTTCATTTTAGGGTTGTTTCCCTTAGATCACATCACATTGCCGCGTTGCCTGATCACTCTGTCCCTAACATGACAAAACTGGGCCAAGCAAAGCCCGATGGCTGCATGTTTATATATATGCATCATATGTCACAGTCCAACCTGCACAATTCATCAATGATAATTTTTTTATTTTTTTTGGTAATGTATGCTGCAGTGTAACTTTACTAACCTACGAACATGTTTGTTAAAAACAAGAAACACAGAAACACAAAATAAGAAAATATAGAAATTAAAAATAAGAATGGGAGAACGATGAAGGAAGGAGGAAAAAGAAGAACAAAGAAACAGAAAAATGACTTTTGCAACGTTCGTTCCTCTTCCTGATACCCTCCACCCCCCACCCCCCACCCCCACCACACAACCCCAAAAAAAGAAAAAAAGAAAGTACTCACAAAATGATAGATTTGTTTGTTTGTTTGTTTGGTTGGTTGGTTGGTTGGTTGGTTGGTTGGGGTTTGTCTGTTGTTGTTGTTGTTGTTGTTGATGATGTTTGTTGTTTTGTTTTGTCTTTTTTTTTTGAGAGGGGGAGGGGGGCGTGGCAGTACGGTTTGCATTTGATTCGACCGAGCAGACTGACAGCAGGGAAAGTCGTCCAGGGGAACAAACTAGGTCGTATAGTCATGGAGGCTTCTGTGCTGTTTATTTCAGTCACAGTTATTTACACAGAGTTTTCTTCTTTTTTTTAACAGTGAGGTGTCCCCGATTACGGAAAATACGCCACACGAGTTGTTTGTTTGTTTGTTTGTTTGTTTTGTGGGTTTTTTTCCCAAAACGAAAAACTGCGTGTTTTAACGAGCATTTTTTTTTCGGTCGAAATCCACAAACGAGTGTGATGTATTTTACGTAATCGGGAGCACCGAATTGAGAAAATTCTGTCACGTTCGTACCTGAATTTCTTTGATTTGAAAGCTGACGAGGTCGGACTGCCTCACGTCGCGACGTAAATTATTCTTTTATCGCTTTTTGCGTCATGTTGTGACGTAAATACTTCTTTAGTGCTGGAACATTGCTGGGCGTAGTGCACGTGCACTTTTGCGGTACATCAATAAGTCACGTGTGATTTTTATGCGCATAAATGTTATAGCACGCGTCGTAGATTACGGATTTTTACACCATGACCTGTAATAATTGTAGAGTGGAGTAAAATGTGGTCCACAGCTTGGCTGTATTGAAACTGTGAAATCAAGTTTGAAAGAACCACACCAGTCAACCAATCAATCGGTCTATCGATCAGTCATTCAAACAATCTATCAATCAGTCAATACTCACTCAATCACTTTTGCTGTACACACAGAGTGTTTGGGATGCAGGCCTCTGATTACGACGTAGCGTAAAAAAAAAGAGAAAAAAGAAAAAGAAAAAAAGAAAACGAACATCTTTATTTCTCTGTTGACACTACGTCAAGTTGTCCTAGTCGGTCTGATGCTGCATGTCAGTACAAGCATGTGTTCAGGTCAGACACTGCTAACATTCACAGAAGGATTCCCTGACGACCTGCTGAGACTGTGGAACTATTTATACAAAGCTGCAGGCCTCAAGTGCGGCGTAGTCTGATCTATCTCTATGACCGCCAGCGCTGCAATGCTTTTCATTTTCGCCACGCGCTTAGTTACTGCTAGTTTCACGCCGCTGTCGCCGCACGTTGACGGCGAATGCAGACTGGTAAGTTACTAGTCTTTGGCTAAATAAATTATCAAGGGACCAAGGAAGGCCTATGAGACATTTGAGGGGTGGGTGGGTGTTTGGGGGTTTAACGTCCTTTTCCACCACATACGGGTGATATCAAAGACGGGGCAACAATGAAAAAGCCAGCACAAATATTTGGCCCCAGCCGGGATACGAACTCAAGACCCGAGCATTGGAAGTCCAACGCTCTACCATTCGGCCACCCCGGCTCCCCTAGGCCACTTGGGAGAGAAAAACAACAACGACGTAAACAGAAAAAGACGTCACATGCCGCCATCATATCGGAGAAACTATGTAGACTCTCAGAAATCGACAGTTTACATTGTTATTTCCTTTGAATTCCCATTGGGTCAACGTTGAGCCTTTTTATTTTTTTTTTATTTTTTTTCAAAATATTGTGAAACGTGTACTTAGGACCAATTCCGGTTCTCGCAGTCCATTCTCACGAGACCACAGGGAAATAACTTGGGGCAAAGTAGGCCTAACAGGCTGAGGCGAACCTACGGAATCTGTTCTGGCATGTTCTTGACATGAGACAGTATATGCGCATAATGCTGGCTTGTGTGGTAACATTAGGTGTCATTTTAACTTCTGACCGGCTTCCTTCGTTATTCTGAATAGATATGGCGTCTAGCTGGACGTAAGCAAGCATGCGTAACCAAGCATGCGGCGCGAATCAGATTGTAACCGGTCCTGTGACGTGATACAGTGCTTGTTACTGTGCCGAGAGTGTCAAACCCTGATAACCTCTTGGTCGAGTGGATTCATCCTGTTATGCAATTACATATAACAGTCTTGTAAAGTCACATTACATCAGATCCTTTCGTTACAGTATGTGAAATGCCACACAGCAATGTAAATGGTCTCACGAGGTGGGGGGGGGGGGGGGGTAGGGGAGTGGGGGGGGGGGGGGGAGAAGATGAGATTTCATGGCTTGTGGAGAGGGAGTATCATGGCCTATGTATCAGTACAACCATTTGATAGGTTTTCAGGAGTAATGTATATCTAACAATCATTATACCGTGGATTTCTTTATGTGGGACCGTGGGACTATATTTTTACACGCACGCACGCACGCACGCACGCACGCACGCACGCACGCACGCACACACACGGGTGGTTGGGTGGGTGTTTGGGAGTTTAACGTCCTTTTCCACCACATACGGGTGATATCAAAGACGGGGCAACGATGAAAAAGCCAGCACAATATTTGGCCCCAGCTGGGATTCGAACTCACGACCCGAGCATTAGATGTCCAACGCTCTACCATTCGGCCAACCTTGCTCCCCCCACCCCCCCCCCCCCCCACACACACAAACACACACAAAATCACACATGCACACACTCATGCGCGCGCGCACACACACACACACACACACACACACACACACACACACACACACACACACACACACACACACACACACACACACACAGAGTCGTGTGTGGAACACTCCCACAGAACAAAATTGAAATCCACGAAGGATTTTTTTTTTTAAGGTGAGTTGACTGGTGCAGAGCCGTGAGAGGCCCAAACTTACGTTGGCATAAGAATATGTTTCTGCATAACTTACTTGGTAAGAAAAGAGTTAAAGTTTCTGCCCGAATGGCGGATTTCCTGTTCACTTTCGCCATCCTGGTGTACAGCCGACTGCACAGCCACACGAAACCAGACTGTCTACAGGGCTGAACTAGAAACTTGCGCTCGAAACAGTTGTTGGTGCTCGCCGGCAATGATGAAATATTTTCTTACGCAGGTGACCGTGTTTGCAACTTTAGTTGGAGGTACGTATCAACTTGGCTGCTTTTTACCGTGTCATACACACACACACACACACACACACACACACACACACACACACACACACACACACACACACACACACACACACACACACACACACACACACGCACGCACGCACAATCACACACACACACACACGAGGTGACACAGCTATGGGAGGGAGAAGAGATGGGTGTTCAAGCGTGACTTGAACGATTCTTTGTTTGAACTGTTTTGGGTTGAAAGAAGGAACTGGCATCTTTTGTCTATGCCACGTTATCTGCATACATAAGGTAGACGTTCTTATCTGAACATATATATATATATATATATATATAGTATGCTCCACTTATAGCGGCCATGGGTTATACCGGAATCCGTTTATACCGACATAGCAAATCATTTCCCGGCCGAGGGCCTTCTTTAACATGACGAAAAAGTCATAGGATAGAGCGGCCATCGGTTACACCGGACATCGGTTTGACCGGACACGTTTTCACGTCCCCAGGTTCCCTTTTCTCCTGATATATCGGACGGCGCAGTCGTTGCAGTCACCGGTTACACCGGACGCCACTATTCCGGTCATGTTTTCTTGTCCGGCCACCTCCGCTTAAAACGGACGCAGCGCGCGTGCGACAAGGCACGAACACGGACTCAGTACTGCATGAATCTAGAGAAACGATGACCTAATTCTAGGAATATTGCTCGCGTTAGCTTCAGGTCAAGTTCCGGTTTTGATTTAGCTTTCGCCTTACACTTGTCATAAACAAAAGCGCGAAAAATGATTTAAAACAACCACGCATGGTCTGTTGGTTTGGTGTGTGTGTGTGTGTGTGTGTGTGTGTGTGTGTGTGTGTGTGTGTGTGTGTGTGTGTGTGTGTGTGTGTGTGTGTGTGTGTGTGTGAATACAACAACGTTTTACAGTGAATTTTATTTTATTTTATCTTATTGGTTGATCAATGTCAGTTCAATAGTTGTTTACAAATTTGATTTAAATTATCTTGTAAATACACACACACACACACACACACACACACACACACACACACACACACACACACACACACACACACACACACACACACACACACACACACACCACACACACACACACACACACACACACACACACACACACACCACACACACACACACACACACACACACACACACACACACACCACACACACACACACACACACACACACACACACACACACACACACACACACACACACACACACACACACACACACACACACACACACACACACACACACACACACACACACACACACACACACACACACACACACACACACACACACACACACACACACACACGGACGCGCGCGCGCACAGAGAGAGAGAGAGGAGAGGAGAGGAGAGGAAATGTCTTCAATCCGGAAAATGTCCCTTTGGTACGGAATAATCGGCTATACCGGAAAATTTCCGTTATATACGGAGACATCGGATATAACGTCTACCAGGACGAAAGTTACCGCGATATCCGATGTTTTGGTTATACTGGACATCGGATAGAACGACACTAAAGTTCATGTCCCAAGGGTGGCCGCTATAACCGGAGTTTACTGTATATATATATATATATATATATATATATATATATATATATATATATATATATATATATATATATATATATATATATATTCCGCATTGTGCACAAATGAATGGTGATAAAATTCTGAGATATACATAGTGTCTGGGTATATTTCTGCTTCACGTTTTGGGCACTTGGAGCAAAATTAGCCATAGCCTCGTTTCCGTGTAGACCCCTGAATAGGGGTAACCTCCAAATCGGCTCTTTAATGACGTCAAGTGGCACAAAACGGTCACAAAATTTGGTCGATGGCGTGATTCACATTTTCCTCGAGTGGCTACCGTTCAGATGGAGCAAAATTCGTTTTATATTGTTGGGCACGCAACGGAAACCGTTTTCATTCGTCATGTGTTTTCTAGTTACGAGTCAACCACGCACTTCAAAGCTTTAAAATATGCCTTTTGATTTGCAATACGAACGTGATCGTAAGAAAGTGTATTGAAGATTCTCGACAATTCTACTTCAAACTCGGCGCTGAAAGTGCCTCGCTCAAGATAGCAGTTGTCTCGATTCTTTCCTAAATCATGGTATTGTCAACTTCCATTACGATAACTGATAGTAAACCATGTAATAACACTTCATTATGGAATCTTCAGCGTCCCTTTCTCTTATCTGGACATCACGCGGACTGCATGATGGGAGCGACCTCCGTCACTGTGTCGGTGATGTTGTCTCCCTTCCCTGGACATTTACGACCGAAGACGGTGAAACTGTATCCAGTGTGAGATGGTACAGAAAGGAAGGTAAACACTAAACGAGCCCAGCAAACTTCCATCGTATCTACAGCCTTCATAGTCTATACATGTACCATGACCGAACTGGGAAAGGGTGTTGGGAGGTTGCGCTGAAGGCAGCTTTATCTGAATGTGTGTTATCTTCATTTAAGATTGCCTGCATTGATGGTTTTCACTCTTGCAAGGTAAAAAAAAAATCAAGATTGTAGAAGAGAATGCCCTGATCGTTGTGTATCCGAGTTCTTTAGAATCGCAATACGTTTGTCAGGCTTACAACATCGTGTGGAATACTTATCATTGCAAGCGCTTAATCTGTCGATCAAAATCAGTCACTTGGGACACAATATAATAATAATAATAATAAAGGGTATTTGTGGCGCCCCATCTCACAAGAGCTCAGGGTGCGTACATAAACTACACATAACATAAAAGCAACGTATATAACGTACAACACACACACACACACACACACACACACACACACACACACACACACACACACACACACACTCTCTCTCTCTCTCTCTCTCTCTCTCTTCACAGGAGACACGGAGAAAGCAGTTGCGATGTACGGCGCCGGAACAATTTTTGCAATGCCCTTTGAGAAGACAAAGATCGAGCACATTCCGAACGCAGGCCTTCGCTTACACAGCATCAAGACGTCTGACTTCGGGACATACACAGTTCGTGTTAGTCTAAATCGGAACGGGACTTTCGTTACTGCCTCACAGACCGTCGTAATAGCTCCACAACCAGGTACATGAATATACATTCTGTTTGGGTAGATGGAAGGATGGCGAAGGTTTGTCGATGGCTTATGCTCCACTTGGAGCCAGGGGCCTAAGAAGAAGAAGAAGATGGGAGGAGGGGGGGGGGGGGCATGGAAGGAAGATGGTTATGGCTAGGTACAGATTTCAGTCACAGTTGTTTGGGTTTAATTGCAGAGTCAATTGAAAATAAAATGAGCGCCATAATCTCGGTTTGCAGATGCCACGCGGCTAGAGGGGGTTCGTCTCAGTGTTGAGATGTTGCCTACTACAGCTGTAGATTCCGTCACTGGAGATCATCACGCTCGGCTGGCTTGTGGCCGTTTCCTTAGTGACGGCGAGCCTGCCGTGTCTGCCATTTGGGAGGTGAGAACAATTTACAAACTAAAATCTCCATCAGTTTTACGCATATCATTACGTCAGTCTCTTACGTCAAGAAACATGAATGCCAATCTAAAGATTTCAATGGCTGGATGACGAGTTAAATTCCGACTGCTGAATACCGACTCTGCTATGGTAGGTCATTATGAGCACCCTGGGTACATTACCACACAGGATATAGGTCATGCGCATCGCCGTGAGGTATAATCCTTTTCCGCGCAGATTCTTGTGTGCCACTACTGCTCGGAAACAGCATGTTCCACAGCGCACGAATGACTTCTCCTACTGAGAATAACAAAGTTGTATCCTCTATTTCTTTGTTATAATATTATCTGTGGTGAACGCAAGTTTCTCACACCGCAAAACACCGGTCTTTGAAGACTCGGTTCGACACACGTGTCACGATGGCGAAACGAGGCTCTGCCGATCCGAGATCCTCAGCATGGTGCTACAATCATATATTACAACTACAATTTCTTTTCGCGTATGTCTTTCCAGTCGCCATCCGGAGAGAGGCTCAAGAGCACCGAATACAGCGGAGGCCAGTTCATTCTGAACCTGCCCAATCCAGCCACTGGCGGACGTTACACGTGTCACGTGCACGTGCCTAAGTCAGCCAAATGCGTGAACAACACCGGGGCAATGCCAGACAATGGAAATGTTCTGGTGGACGGCACAGAGTTACGGTTCATTGTTTTGGAGGCCGAGAACAGGCAGCTCAAGGCGGAGCTGAGGGGCCACAGGCTCGAGACCAACACTTCACAGGCCAGTCTGGCGCAGCAGCTGAACTCACAACTGGAAGACATGGGTTCAGATCTGACGTCGCGACTTGCAGAGGTTGGTAGCGACCTGAAGGCTCGTATGGCGCAAGAAGCTCAAAGGCTGACAGAGGTAGATTCCAGGCTGACGTCAGAACTCGAAAAAGTTGACACTCGCGTGAAATCTAACCTGACAGAGATGGATTCTAAGCTTATTACGCAAGTGGATGAAATCGAATCTAAGCTGAAGACTGAACTTACAGAGAGAGACACTAAGCTGGCGGCACTAACAGAGGTGGATTCCAAGTTGACGTCAGAACTTGAAAACGTTGACACTCGCCTGAAGTCTAAACTGACAGAGGTGGATTCAAAACTTATCACGCAAGTGGATGAAATCGAATCTAAGCTGAAGACTGAACTTACAGAGAGAGACACTAAGCTGGCGGCACTGACAGAGGTAGATTCCAAATTGACGTCAGAACTTGAAAACGTTGACACTCGCCTGAAGTCTAAATTGACAGAAATGGATTCCAGGCATATGTCACAGCTGGATGAAGTCGAAACTAAACTGAAGACTGAACTTACAAAGAGAAACGCTAAGCTAACGGCACAGTTGAGAGGGTTTGATTCTAAGGTAACTTCACGACTCCAAGATGCTGAGAAGATGAAGAGACAACTGAATCAGCTGGATTCCAAGCTTGAATTACACACGTCAAATGCAGAAACTAAGTTGACACAGAACCTGAAGAAACATTACGAATCTCGAATACAGCAAACAGAGGCACGCCTGAAGCAGGACCACACAGAACTGGGTCGTCAAGTGCGTGGACTCGACTCGAGGCTAGCGTCTCTTACGAACGGTAACTCTCTCTCTCTCTCTCTCTCTCTCTGTACGCTGGGATATTCTAAACACCAGATCATAAACAACAAATATATAGTGCTTGTCACTGCTGGACTATCTCTCGTCAGTGTCCTTGATAAACCGAACGCAACACCTCGTCAGCTGCCAATTCAGGCAGAATGATATCTTTGTGCAGGTCGCGTGTCTACACCCTACGCTTTCACAGCACTTCCCAGGACAAACAGACAATACAACGGAAATGAAGTCGTCATCTTTGATAACATCATTACTAACGTGGGCAATATGTACAGCACTTGGACAGGAATCCTCACAGTCCCGCAAGATGGCGTCTACATGGTTTCGATCAGGTTTGTATACGGTGCATGTATAAACCGAGCGAACCAGACACTGAGGCAAAACGCACAGTAAACGCACCTGCCTCTTTCTCTTTGTTTATCTTTCAAGGCCATACTACGAGACCGAACCCTTTCTATATTTCAACTGACACTTCCAGTTTGGCATAGCGCTTCAGTTTGCATTAACAGATTTCACTTCACATTTCGTTGTATTCTGCATTTTTTTAAATGAAATATTCCACAGACCTTATTCTAACTTAGAGAGTCTAATACATTGTTGGTAAAGTATCATTTGCACACCACCGTTTGTTCCAGGCTAGCACTGGGTTTTTTTTCTGATTTATAATCTTGTGTCTCACATTTTCAGAGCGGATACGCCGGCTCATTGGTCAAGCACTTTGGCCTTGTTTTTGGATGTTGTCGTAAACGGAAGAAAGATGATGGTCGCCTACGCTGAGAGGGACGTGCCATCTGGAGTAAGTGGAGCCCTTAAGCTGAAGGCCGGGGACAGAGTCTGGGTCCGCAAATCACCAGAAGCGAACCAGTATAGTACTGTGGAAAGTGGAACTTTGTTTTCGCTGGTACTGGTCAATCGCATTTAAAGAATCACCGAGATACAAAGACGTTTATGTTATTTACGAGCTAAACTGGGTTGGTATTCACTAACAAGTGGCTGATACCTGACAGGTATACAGTGAATGACCTCGAAAACCTTTCGCGTGCTTTACGAACTTGCTTTTCCGATAATCTCATTAACATTATATATATCAAGGACCTGTCAGTGCCTGTCAATCCCAACAAATGTAGTATTATTATGTGTACCAGGTTTACACCAGCTTACCTGACTATTCTTCTTCATTCATTGCTGAGACGTGTTCTCCTTCTACAACAACAACAACAACAACTTCCTACCAAAAAAAAAACAAACAAAAAAACAACTACGACCCCCCCCCCCAAAAAAAAAAAACCAACAAACAAACAAACAAACCCAACAACAACAACAAAACAAACAAAAACAACAACAACAAACAAGCAAGCAAACAAAACGAAAACAAGAAAAACAGACAACAACTTTAAACTGGACGGTTATACGAATTACTGATGGTAGGCAACCTCCGAAAAAGCTTGAGCAGACTTAATAGTAGAGACATGATGACAACAGTGCAAACCTATAAACATAAAGATATAGCTTATAGGCGAATGCGGTATCTGGCGGTTGTAGTTGCACTGTTCTGGAACTGCAAGCCAGTTTTGATGAGTCTCTCATTGATCTTCACATATATATCCAAATGAATCGTTGGGCTAAATATCAATATTTTGTTGAATATTTGACCGAACATTACTTATATGGTCTCTGTAAATACTGGTAACCATCTTGAAATAACGACTTTTTATACAGGTATGACAGGGGTTTCTGTTCAGCGTGTCAAATAGTGCCTATTTCCTGAATTTCCCAGTCAGCAGTCAGGCACCGGCCCCCAGGCGGCAAAGATCGGCTTAGTGCCGGCAGCAGTCGGCAGGCGGCAGCCGACTCTCGACACACTTTGCCGAGTGTCCGTTGCGCAACCCACCAGCGGCCCGTAGCGTGCCAGTCGACTGGTCACTGTTTACTAAATCAGTCAAGCACAACCGGCCCACAGGAGGTTCGCAGTCGGCACTCACTGATAACAAACTTTTCAAGAATTTTAAATGAATATCTTTGTATCTAATTGTTTGTTTTTTCTCTTTTTGTTTCTGGTTATTGTCAGGTTAAATGGTGTTGTTCTCGTGGTCAGTCAGTATAATGGGGGGGGGGGGGAGGGTGGTTGGGAGCGTAACGTCCTTTTCCACCACGTACTGGTGATACCAAAGACGGGGGCAACGAGAAAAAGGCCAGCACAAATATTTGTCCCACGCCGGGATTCGAACTCACGATCCGAGCATTGAAAGTCCGACGCTCTACCATTCGGCCACCCCAGCTCCTCCGTCAATATAATGAATAATCAACCGGGAATGTTAACATTTAAAGCAATAAATGCTTTTATCTCTTTCCAAAGATCAAGTTTTGTCTAGTAAATTACATGACAATATTCAAATAGATCTTGTAAGTGGTATTCTGGTGTATATTCTAAAATAGCAAAATCGTGTAGTATATCGTTTGCATGAATGTAACTCATGAATGTACATGTGCTTTCTGGTTTTGTTCTTTTGTTATACATGTACTGTACATGTATTTTTTATATATTATACATCTTGTAGATGCATTACTTGACATTCCTCCGTACCGCAAATGGTGGCTTGATAAGGGCGTATTATTCAGACCCTTAACGGACTCCCCAAAGACTGACAGGAACAACGTATTTATCCCGTTTTGAGCGTCGTCCCTGAGATACTTCTGAAGACATTTGTTTTTCAGGACACCAGCTGTATCCAAGACACTTTTAATATAAGGCATTTTCCTTCAAGGACACATGCATCCTAAGATAGTAATGTAACCTACATTCGGATTGTGTCTTACGTCATCTGTCACAAGAAACGTGCACATTTTGTGGTGCCTGTCCCTGATGTTGGTTTAAACAGTTTTTATTCACATTGAACAAATAGAAAATACACCCACACAACTTCCACAATGCCGAGCACAACAAGTTAAAAACTTATGAATGTGCTCATAAGTACAAGAAAACATTTGCGGCGGAGGCGTCAGACACAGCATTACAAGACAGATCTGTAAAGAAGAGATAGGAAAAAGGATGTTGTTCCCTTGCGGCATGTTCTTGGTGTGTTGGGAGCTTAGCGTCTTTTTCCAAAGACGGGGCAACGAGAAAAAGGCCAGTACAAATATCTGGCCCTCGCCGGGATACGAACTCACGACCCGAGCATTGAAAGACCAACGCTCATTCGGCTACCCCGGCTCCTCCGTCAATATAATAAATAATCAACCGGGAATGTTAAAATCTAAAGCAATAAATGCTTTTATGTCTTTCCAAAGATCAAGTTTTGTCTAGTAAATTACATGACAATATTCAAATAGATATTGTAAATGATATTCAGCGGTTTTGGTGCACATTGAAATTAACCTTTTGTATTTCTGCTTACTAGACTATGATTTAGCCTTTAACTAGCAGTGTGTAAAGCACGGAGATTTTCCAGAAAATTAACATGATCGATTTTTTTCAGAAATAAAGAGGTACTCATTTCGTCGCGTGATATGACATTGCTACTGATGTTTGTTGTAAACAGGTTGTTTGCAAGTGTCAAACAATAGGTCTGAATTTTTTCAACACACACACACACACACACACACACACACACACACACACACACACGCACGCACACGCACGCACGCACAGGCACGCACACGCGCACACACACACACACACACACACACGCGCGCGCACACACACACACACACACACACACAGACGCACACACACACACACACTCACACGCGCGCGCGCGCACACACACGCGCACATACGCACACACACACACGCACACACACACACGCACACACACACGCACACACACACACGCACACACACAGACACACACACACAGACACACACAGACACACACGCACACGCACACACACACGCACACACGCACACACACACACGCACGCACACACGCACACACGCACGCACGCACGCACACACACACACACACACACACACACACACACACACGCACTCACACACACACACTTACCACCACCACCACCACCACCTCCACCATCACCACCAGCAACAACAACAACAGCAACCGCTTAGATACAGTAGACCTGAAAGGATAAGACCAGTCAAGTGGTCAGTTTGTGTTTACTTGCCCTTGGGGAGGTACTGGGCTCCACGGTTGTTTCTGCTGTGACAAATAAAAAGGAAAGAAGGGGGGGGGGGGGAACCAACTGAATCTGGAAATTTTATGGATACAAACGTTGCAAGCAAGGCATTTTTGGAAGGACAACAAAACAAAAAAAAAACTAGTATCTCAGCTTTGAGACATTGTTTGTCGAGTGATTGAAATGTTGGCAAGAATACACACGAAGACACTCTGCCGCACCCAATCGCCAGCACGTATTCAAATTATCATGATCTACCGTGCAGTCAGCTCACAACCCTCATACAGTTTTGGTGGGTAACAGCATATTGCCTTAACCCTGTGCTTTGATATGAATTCATCCTTCAAGCATTCCACATAATTAAAGGATAAAAAGGCGAGAAAAATGAAAAAAATGAATGCTTGTATTTGCAGGGACCAGTTAATAAAAAATATATCGGATGAAACACTGCCATTGTTTGTTTGTTTGTTTGTGCGTGCGTGCGTGCGTGCGTGCGTGCGTGCGTGCGTGCGTGCGTGCGTGCGTGCGTGCGTGTGTGTGTGTGTGTGTGTGTGTGTGTGTGTGTGTGTGTGTGTGTGTGTGTGTGTGTGTAAATGTTTAAAATGAAATAAAGAGAGCAACGAATGAACACAGAAAAACATCGTGTACGGTCATAGATTGTCTTGTTTAATATAAACGGGAGAAAATACCAACAACAAGAAGAAATCTGAAAAGAAAGTAGTACATTCATTTTTCTTTTTAATGAATGAAAAATACCTTTTTGATTACTCTTTTGCAGGAGCAGAAATGAAACGCTAATGACAAAGACTCTGTCTCCACCTCCCTTTCCATTTCTTTCTTCCCTTTCTCTCTTAGTTTCAACCTTTGTTCTGTCGTATAATGATTTCGTGTTCTTACTTTTCAGCGTTCAGTAGTATGTGAACGATTCTTTTGAAAGAAGACAAAGACTTGCAGTCTTTGTAACAGGAAAATGGCAAACAAAAAAGGAAACACACACACACACACACACACACACACACACACACACACACACACACACACACACACACACACACACACACACACACACACACACACACACACAGAGGCACGAAAGCACGTACGCGCTCTTTTTTATGGGAACATTGAAAACAAACAAGAAAAGAAACAATCAACATCCCACTGACAGAAAACAATGAATGACTGAAAAATCTAAAGCAGATGTGGTGCAATAAGACAAAACTAAAAACAAAACAAACAAAGACATTAAACAGTGTTTAAACAATAAAGCGCTCGGCAGAAGACTTAACAAAACATACAAAAGAAATCTTTGTTAGAATTTACTGATAACTGATGCCAAGCTACAACTAGACGACATAAGAAATAAAAGAATCAAAACAAATAAACTTTAAATTATTTTTATCTTTTTTTTTTCTTGAACGAATAGCTCCTCAGTTACCAAATATACAGTAAAAAAAAAAAAAATTTCATTTTATCTCATTTTTTTTTTTTTTTTTTTTTTAATTTGTTTTATTGTTGTTGCGTTTAGTAACCCTGCATCTATATATTAGATGTCACTGAAATCAATATCCGCGCTGGCTGATAGTAAGCGTGAGCGATATCTTTGATGGTCGGTAGTAACCATAAACTTGTGTGATGTATGCAATGGTCTACAGTAATCATGATCGTTTCTTGATATCTATACTGGCTGACAGTAAACATATTCCTTTGCGATTTCTGTGCTGATTGCAACTGCAAGCGATATCTATACTGGCTGAGAATAACCTTAATCTTTAATAATATCTGTGCTGACTGACTTGCTAACTGCAAGTGGCCTTTATACTGGCTGATAGTAAAAGTGCACTTTTCTGATGTTTGCCCTGCCTGATAGTGAACGAAAGCGATATCTGTACTGACTGAGGTAACTGTACATTTTCATCATGTCTGCGCTGGCTGTTAGTAACCGCAAGCGATATCTATTCTGGTTGATAGTAACTGTAAAGTTACATGATGTCAGTGCCGGCTGGTGTTACTGCAAGCGATATCTATACTATAGTAACGGTAACGTTCGCGATACCTAGGTCAGCTGAGAGTGAGTGCAAGCGATATCTGCACTGGCTGATAGGCGCCGTAAACTTCAATGATGTCTGCGTCGGCTGAAAGAAACCGCAAGTGATACATGTTCTGGCTGATAGTAACTGCAGACTTTTGTAGTGTGTGTGCCGGCTGAGAGTAGATGAAATTATTATTATTTTCCTCTTTTGCGGGTGAGCGGGAAAACTCATGCCTGTCCCACTTGAAGCGCCTGTGTTCCCACAGGTCTTTTACATGTTGTCACGGACTTATATGTTCCCACGGCTCTAAGTTCCCATTGGCCTATGTTCCCACAAGTCTATCTTTCCATATTAGGATAACAATGCAATTGTACGAGGACAGCGCAGAACCAGGTGATGTCGAGTTTCGGAAAACCCAATCAATATACGCCAAGATCTCCTGAGTAGTATTCATTTCTGTGGGTTTCTATGTGATATCGTGTATGGCTTTGGAGTTGTTCCCCCAAACAGGGTGCCATGTTAACGGGCCAAAGGGATATTTGCATGGCCGGATTAAGGAAGAGACCCTATCTCTGTCTCTCGGGTCAGTATACGCACAGACTCGACATTGTGTTGGGTGCCATGCACGTGGATAAAGGTTGACACTATGTTCCTGTTGCAGAGAAACGGTTTTTCACAAATTAATAAGGTCGACACTGTTCAGTGCCCCTTGGCGTTCCACTCAAAAAAACGTGACAGTACGAGGGGTGTTCCAGTATGTTAGTTAGTTAGTTATTTAGAGCTTTACGCCGCGCAAGCAACAAAGACTAATTCGCGGCTATGTTCCAGTATGAGTTAGAATTGCAAATACTGTAATATTTGCAGAGAAACGGTTTTTCACAAATTAATAAGGTCGACACTGTTCAGTGCCCCTTGGCGTTCCACTCAAAAAAACGTGACAGTACGAGGGGTGTTCCAGTATGAATTAGAATTGCAAATACTGTAATATGTGACCCGTTCTCGCGAAAGGGACCGTAAGTCGCACAAGGTCGAACGCCGCTACAGGCGAAAAGAGTGCCGGGGGTCAGTATGGCCGCCTTGTGAGTAGCCAACTTCAACAGCTGATATCTCTGTCAATTTAAGTAGTACAGCTTTCATTCTTATATCGAATTAAACTACATAACCAGTACATTGCAGTAATATACATATCGCAAAATTGATAATTTTCGACTTATGGTCCCTTTTGTGAGAACGGGTCACATATTTGCAGAGAAACGGGTTTCACAGATTCATAGAGCAGCTTTTGATTAACTCTGACCACAAATTTATATCGAGTTGATCAGACGGTTAGATTTTCCGCTATTATTGGCAGGCATGAAACACGCCTTCGAATAACCCTCGGGCGACCTCTGTTAAATATAAACTTACGCGAAAAAGTTCCTTTTGCACTAAAAAATAACGGAAAGAGCGAGTTCTGTAAAAAGTTTTGAACCGAATGCACACATCATTAAGTGGACTTGTACGTGATTTTGCGATGTCTCGTACGGCAGTGTTTTCAATATTATTTTAGCAGTGCCATCTCAAACTGAGGCTCGTGGACGACACGTGCAACAAGTCTCTGACAGTTCAATACGTCAGTTGTTAGAACTGGTGCTTGCCCTTAATCACCATGTATATTCTGGGATTTCGATGATGAATTGTCAGTGAGTGTTAGGCATTTCCGAATAGGTCTTTTTATGTTGTTTCCATAGTAATGGAAACAACATAATAGGACGGGCTAAAATTTCCACGTTCATAGGCAAGCATCTGTGGTACAAACGCACGTCACTGCCGATCTCCCGCAGAGACGATTATGCAAGTGTAACTCTGACAATGACGTAAGAAAACCTGCGTCATCGATGCTGGCATGTATGCTGTATGAACGCGCTTCTCCTCCTCACTGAGTGCCGTCTGTGTGGATGTGTGTGTGTGTGTGTGTGTGTGTGTGTGAATTGTGTCCGGGCCCGTTTCTTCGAAGATACTTAACCGAATGGCTTCAAATTTGGGGTATCCAAATTTATCAAAATGTTACATTAGACGATTCAAGCGTGTGATGATTGCTTAAGTGATTTGGGAGTTATCGCCCTTTTGAGACAAGTTCGTTGTCTTTCGTTTACAGGCGTAATATTTATTTAAATCACTCAATTGTTTGGCAGTAGATAGCTTGAATACGGACTCTGAACTGATTTACTACTAGAAAATGGTCGCTTTTATAGTTTTCATGTAAACCGAGCCTGAGTTGACATTGCATGTGAACCCAGTTCAGATGCCTATTTCTCCAAAAATACTGAACCGATCGATTTCAAATTTGGGGTTTCTAAATGAATCAAGATTGTTGAGTAGAAGGCCCGATCCAGGTACGATTGCACACATGATTTGCGAGTTATCGCCCTTTTCAAAAAAAGTGGCTTTCTGGCGTTTAAAGGCGTAATATTTACCTAAACCACTCCATTTTTGGGACATAGATAGCATGAATACGGACTCTCAACTGAGTGAATTTTGGAGGTTGTCGCTTTTATACTTTTGGCGTAAGCCGTACCTGATGAAAGTGCTGGTGAACACACTTTAGATCTCAAAATCGCTCCTACTATACATAGATAATGAGCCTGGGGTGCCATAAAAAATATACAAAAAAAATAGAAAAATTCACTGCAGCCGTTGTCGTCAGTTGACTCGAAAATTTGTACTCGAAGCACATTTCCTTTACACAAGCCACACGCCTCACAAACATCGCAGAAAAGGCACACGCGCACTGACGCAAAACTGTATCAGCGTCAGTTTGCCGACGTCATGTTTGATTGACGTGGGGGTGTGTCGTCACTTTTCGGAAGTTCTCTATTTGTAGACGGGGAGAGCGGGAGTTTCATTGATGTAGTGAGCTTTGTTTTTCCCACTGACTCTCACTCAATAGCATAGTAGAGTGAGAGAACACCACATAGGTCTCAATGGAGCACATGCACAAACGCGGCTCGCGCAAGTCTGCGTGCGTGCGTGCGTGCGTGCGCGCGCGCGTATGTCTGTGTGTGTCTGTGTGCGCGCGCGCGCAGCAGACATAACACATAGTGAAAAAACGTTCGCCGCGCAGACTTGTCTGTTAAACACACTGAGCCGGTATAAATTCGATCTTTACACTGCGCAGCAGCAACACTTCAATTTTCATGGGGCTGCTTTCATTGCAAGAATTGTATCCGAGTCAAAGTTATTACGTCAAATGTATTATGCGTCATCCCAATGAGGAAAACGTCATAGATTTCAAAGAAAACAACTTGACGTCTCTCTTCCAAAACCAAGATTGGTCTGACAAGCCCGGTCAGTTGTTTCCATTCAGAGAGAGAGAGAGAGAGTGTGTGTGTGTGTGTGTGTGTGTGTGTGTGTGTGTGTGTGTGTGTGTGTGTGTGTGTGTGTGTCCTCCCGAATACATGGCATTACAAAAGAACGACCGTGACGACAGCAGGTGATTAAATGGAAACAACATATTGGGCTGGTCAGTGGCCATCTTTTTTATATTATGCTCTGTGCTCAATAAATAATGATTTCTGCTCTTAACAGTCGAAATCGAGTGGTGCAAACTGCTGAATGTTGTTTTGCCTAGAGAACGGACAGGTACATCAGTGTGCAGCATAAATTTAGGGAGTCTCTTGGCGAATCTCTGGTTGTACTGCTAAAGTTGACACGTAGTGTTAAATGTACGAGAGGGTACGATGTACATTTACAAGGAGGTATTAGTCAGCGTCCATAGTTACCCGTATTAGCATTCGTCTAGCCACCAAAAGGATAGTCACGCTTCGAATATTTTGTTTTTCATCTCGAGAAAAATAAAACGAGAGGATCGCCCGGACTGTACCGATCCCATTCCGCTCATTGTTGCAGTGGTCGCAAAACCAAAGGACAGATCTGCTGAGCCACCGCCCATCATAAGGTCAGAAAAATCGCAGTGTACTGCAACAAACAAACAAACAAAAAACCCCAACTCCAACAAGATTAGCCTGATTATAGAGCTTACGTGATTAGTTCGAGTGGTTTACGGCGAAAGACTAACCCCGAGATGGTTCGATTGTTTGTGTAGCTACCGAGCCTCCAAATAAGCCTTTTGGAAAACCACTGACCCAGTAGCGGCAGCGTAATGATAATGATAATAATAATATATAGGATATTTATATAGCGCTTATACTCAGGCAGTTCTAAGCGCTTAGAAAGTTAAGAAAAACAAGATAAAATGAAATAAAATGGCATGAAAATAATGCCAGAGAGAACAATAAAAGACACAGCAAATGTGGCACACACACACACACACACACACACACACACACACACACACACACACACAGTTGTCAATCCCTCGTTACTGCTGCTGGACTGAGAACGAGTGTGTTTTGGCTGCAGTTTCAAAGGAGGGGACCGAATCTGTACTATATACCTCACGGTTTTAGGAAGTGTCAAGAATTGGATTGTAATACATTTGTTCGTTAACGTATTGTCAAGAGTTGACTTGTTATACATTTGTTCGTTTTGCGTTATGTAAAGATTGTTACTTACGTCACGCAAAGATGACGTACATCTTTGACGTGGAGTCTGACGTGAAAGCTGTGAGGAGGAGACGGTTATTTTATCGAAGATCCAGGTCCAGCCTCAGAGCTCCTCTCTCCTCTTTTATTCAACTCCTTGGGCCCGAGTGCCAAGGTAATTCATTTGTCTTCATTTCACTGTCAGCGCCATGTATCTAATCAGTCATTTTATGTCTAGCTATTCTATAGTGACTAAAATATTTCCCCGATGCTTCAATGTTCGTGTTGGGGCGGTTTTCCGCTGGCTAGGTTTCCCTTCCGTTAGTTTATTGTCAATTGCCAACGATAGTGTGTCGTAGGCTATTTCTAGCTATGTTAGTGTGCCGACGCGTGTAGTTTCGGCTATTCGTACTATGGATGGAAGTGGTTATTCATAGGCAGGCAGTGTGTGTTGTGTTAGTCGAGTCCGAGGACTTACAAAAGTGTTTGTACACACAGGGTTTTTGTTTAAGCCTGAGTGGGATCGGGTGCCAGTGACTGCCTACCCATGTCATGCCAGATCTTTCCGCTGGACCCTGCAAGGGAGGGGGTTTGACAACCCGTGTGCGGATTCAGCGGGGGTGCTGGTTCGATTGTTGCATCATCAAGACTTGTGATGCCATATTGAACTACCGAAGGAAGTATCCAGGATAATTTTATATAAAATAATCCTGGATACTTCCTCTCTCTCTCTATAATACTATATATATATAATTATATATATATATATATTTTATTTTATTTTTCACAAAGAGGTGCCCCCGATTCCGGAAAATATACACACGAGTTTGCTGATTTCGAACGTAAAACTGGAGTTTTAACGAGCAGTTTTACGGTCGAAATCAACAAACGAGTGTGGTGTATTTTACGTATTCGGGGGCACCGATTTGGGAATTCTTTGTACCACGTCCGTACCTGCATTTCTTTGATTTGAAAGCTGACATTGGCAATCCAAATGCTTCACGCGGCATCTCTTACTGAGGTGCTTTACTTCGCTTTGTCCATGTATAGGCTTTGAGAAGTCAGCTTTTCCGTTTCGAAGCCTTCGTCTTAGTACAGAACTGGAACTAGGCTTACGCTTGTCACAAACACGACCGCTTGTTGATAAAAAGCAGCAAAAGATAAATTCCACGTCAAGCGACTGGCAAAGCTTCTTCGTCCCCATTCCCGTACGAAGTCGAACCACGTCATGTCGTGACGTAAATTATTCTTTAGTCGCTTTTCGCGTCATATCCTTTAACCAGAACACACTGCTGGAACATTGCTACGTGTAGTACATGTTCACTCTTTAAGTACAGCCATAATTCACGCGTGGTTGTCATGGGTACAATGTTATACCACGTGTGGTGAATTATGGATTTTAAACCATGACTTGTAATAGTGGTAGAGTGGTATATATAGCCTATATATATGTAGAAAGAATACGAACAAAGGCGTCGCTGAAGCCGAAAACATGCGCTCAATCAGGTCAATTCGAAGGTAGGGGAAGTAAGTAAAGCTGAGAGCGTTTCCTAGATCTATACCACTCTACCACTATTACAAGTCATGGTTTAACAATCCATAATTCACCACGCGTGGTTTAACATTGTACCCATAACAATCACTATGTGTGTGTGTGCGTGCGTGCGTGCGTGCGTGTGTGTGTGTGTGTGTGTGTGTGTGTGTGTGTGTGTGTGTGTGTGTGTGTGTGTGTGTGTGTGTGACTCAGACTCAGACATAGTGTGTGTGTGCTGGTGTTGCTAGTCCGAAGCCCAACCGTTAAGAAAGCTTCGTAATCTCAGAAATGGTGCCTTTGATACGGGGAGACGGGATAGCCGAATTGTAGAGCGTTGGACTTTCAATGCTAAGGTCGTGAGTTCAAATCCCGGCTGGGGCCAAATATTTATGCTGGCCTCTTCCTCGTTGCCCCGTCTTTAATATCATCCACACGTGGCCAGAAAGGGCGTTAAATTCCCAAACGCCCACCCCACCCGCCTTCGGTGCATTTACCGATACTTGAAATAAAGGGTCGGAGTTGATTTTGCGTATTGAATACGGTAGGGTGTTAAAGCAGCGACTCTATCGTACTCGCTACTCAGGATCGTCAGGGCTATCGCGGAATACTTCTGAGTTTTGATGCGAACTTACTGGATATGACCCAAGAGTTCAAATTTCACCTGCCTCAGTGTTCTTGGATGTACAATCACTTTTTTTTTTGGAATTGTTGTTGTGGGTTTTGTTGTTGTTGTTGTGGGGAATTGTTGGTTTTGTGGTGTGTGTGTGTGTGTGTGTGTGTGTGTGTGTGTGTGTGTGTGTGTGTGTGTGTTATTGGTGTTGTGTGATAGTTTTCGTTTAGTTTTGTTGTTGTTATTGTTGTTTGGTTGGTTAATTTTTGTTTGTTGTTACTGTAGTTGTTTGTTTTGTTTTGTTTTTGCTTTTTATATGCTTCTTCTTCTTGTTCTTCTTCTTCTTCTTCTTTTTTTTCTTTTTTTTTTTTTTTTTTTTTTGGGGGGGGGGGATATTTTGTTGGTTTGGTTTGGTTTGGGTTTTCATGTTTCTGTTTTTCTTTTTTGCTGTGTGTACGTGTTCGTGTGTTCGTGCGTGCGTGCGCGCTGAGCTCATCCACCACTGGAATGTCTGGCGGTGCTCTTCAAACCAGTGCATTAAGAATAGAAATAATTGTGCCTAGAGATAATTGTGTCATACCCCTTTGATACCCAAGACAAGGTGTTCCAAATCAATTAGACGCTTATAACGTGGCGTTAAATCAAAACTGCACGTCGCGAATGGTCCATCGCTGTATTTTACAATCAGCGCGACGAGAGCAACACGATAAAATGCCGTCTACACACTGGTGTGCTCTGAGACGAAACTTTCTGTCGTTTGGAAGCATGTATTTGTGCTTTGCAACTCTTAAGCACTCAGATAACGCAGTTGCAGGAAAACCCAGCACCACATTTATATCATCACGCTATGGCGAAACTTTCAGCAGTGTAAGTTCGAGTCTCTCTCTCTCTCTCTCTCTCAACACAAGCACTTTTTCAGACCTGTCATGTGACACGCTCAGTTTCTGCTAAAATCATACTACAATCCCCGCTTGCATTCTGCTTCAGTCTTGCTAACGTATAATGGTAATGTTAGCATACTTTCAGCAATGTTAGACTAATGTCATACTGAAGCCCGAACAAACATCGAACACGACGGACCATGGCGTTTTTCCGTGTTCCTCGTGTGGCATACGGCTACAACAGGCCTTTTTTTTTCTTTTTTTTTTCTTTTTCACACATCTCCCGTGTGGCATCAGCCTTAGAAGTAATATCGTAGTTAACATTATGCTAAAAACACACTGAAAGGTTGCTTGGTGCCTACTGAGAGACCGCTCAATATGTGCTGTCATTCCACATGGTTATAAGCACTCTGACCACAACTGTCTGGAGCTAGAATCCAGTCTGCAAAAGACACTGAAGGACGCCGAGGTTGTGAATTTCGGAGGGGACGTACTGGAACCCGCCACCGACCAGCAGGATCTCTACAGGATCCGCTGCAATGTGACAATTTCGTTCTCAACTCGCAAACCTGCGACCTTCATGCGGCGCAGAAACGCAACAAAATGCGATGTCATCCACTGGGACAGGTCCATGTCGCCTGCAAGCCTTTTCCATATACCGTGTTGTCGTTTTAGTGATGTGGAAATTGAGTCCTACACATTCAGTGTAATATCGGGGGTGAAGCTCGTGCTTTTGCTATGGACCACGCCGACGTCGCCAACGCTGGAACCAGTTGTAAAGTTCCTCTCCCACTCGAAAGGTATGATAATTGTCATCACCACCAATTAATGTAGAAATCGCCGTTATTATCATGCCTACCTCCATCCGTTATCCCCCAATTCTGTCCTGCTTCAGGCCCGGTCTTAAAAGCCCGCTACTTTCAGAAAGCGTTTGATTAGTCTCTCCCAAGCATGTGTGTGTGTGTGTGTGTGTGTGTGTGTGTGTGTGTGTGTGTGTGTGTGCCACATTTGCTGTGTCTTTTATTGTTCTCTCTGACATTATTTTCATGCCATTTTATTTTATTTTATCTTATTTTTCTTAAGTTTGTGAGCGCTTACAGCTCGCTGAGTATAAGCGCTACATGGATATTCATTATCATTATGCTGTTGTTTTGTTTTGTTTCAAGTGATGTGTGTTAAGCACCTGGAGCTTTTTCAGAATAGCGCGCTAAAAATCGATTATTATTATTATTATTTGAAATGTTTCACTACTGTCGTTAGCAATCCCATCAGGAGCAAGCGCTACACTCTCCCCGACCTATGTTCACTTCAAGTCTTCATGTTCTCCCAAGTCTCTGTTTCCCCAGGTGTATGTTCTCCCAGGTCTATGTTTCCATAGAATGGGGCCAAATATTTGTGTTGGCCTGTTTCTCGTTGCCCCGTCTTTGATGTCACCCATACGTGGCGGGAAAGGGCGTTAAACTCCCAAACATCCACCCACCCACATACACTGTTGAAGGACTAAACCGGCTGTCACAGGACATATAGAATCACCGGGCTGGACAAAGGAAAGACAACTGCCGCTGGACGTAGACAGCTGCGTCACCGTTGAGACACCTTCTTCTAACGTCCTGCTCAGACTGGTAGGGAAGGAAGGACTCGAGTGTGGACCGGACCTGTTCGCACTCACTGAGGGCAGGGGTTGCACTGGAAAGATGCTGTGGAACACGTGTAATGTGATGCTGGACAGTCTGGATCCGGCTGGAGACTTGAAGCTACGATCCGGAGCGGTGTCTCTCCGGTTTGGAGCGGTCGGTGGTGTTGAGGTAACGTCTTCCACCAGCACCAGAGCAAACGGTCGTTTCTCCGGTGCTGTGCCACTCAGAACCATTGCACCGTCAATCAACGGATTCCCAGAGCATAACACCGCGTTTTTCCAAATTCATAACGCCACAGCACAAGGGGGAAAAAAAAACGCTTTGGATTTTCAGTTTTCGGTTAGAACGATTGAAAGGGGCCGTTTACCACCCTGAAATGTGTACTGATACGTACCAGTACTACAATCTAAAGACGTGTGTGTGTGTGTGTGTGTGTGTGTGTGTGTGTGCCGGTTTGCTCATGTTTTAAAATAACGGCTTTAAAGGGGAGCAATCGTCTTCAAAACATTTGGACGGCGTAGCAACAGGAAAATGTCGTCCATTTTTGATTACCTCCCTTGGGGAAGCTCAGGTTTGAATCCTACTGGCGGCAGCGATGTTTTGGTGTTGGTTTTTTTTTTTTTTATCTGCAGTATGTGGCGCCCTACTTTAGGGGGCTCTCAAATAAAAAGAAAATGTAGGTACGGACGTGGTATAAATAATTTTCCCAATTCGGAGCCCCTGAATACGTAAAATATACCATACTTGTTTGCTGATTTCGACCGAAAAACTGCTCGTTAAAACTCGGTTGAAATCAACAAACTCGTGTGGTGTGTTTTTCTGAAACCGGGGGCAACTCATTGTGGAAAAATTATTATTATCATTATTATTATTAGGCCAAGAAAGGCTTCAGAATCCTCTTCTCCTTCTACAACGATACCTCGGTACTACGGCGGCTGCCGATCGGCGAATGGATCTGCTTTGTGCAACACTGGGCGGACTCACAACGATTCTTCCTCTGTCGCCTGCAAGTTGTGTGCATTGGGAGCTACACAGAGCAATCTTTCTGTCGACTATGGGAGTGCTATTTCCCCTTGAACCTGGAAGACGATTGTTACTCGTACATCAGGCCAGACGTTAACGAAACTGGCTCGGCTTTAGAGTCTTCACCAGCGAAGGTATCGTGGGACGAGGCGCTGGGCTATTGCACTGCCAGGAACCTGAGTCTGCCTGCGCCAGAAACTGGGGATGAACGCTTGTTTTTCTATTTACTGCTGGACGGGTGGACGAACGCGCGACGTACCTTGGTCATCTACCTTGGTCTTACGAAGGCTCGCGAGAAAATGTAATTACGTTCCAACACGAAAGTCTGCAATCTCAACAAAAAGCCGCAAACCTTCGTGTGTGTGTGTGTGTGTGTGTGTGTGTGTGTGTGTGTGTGTGTGTGTGTGTGTGTGTGTGTTTAACTGCGACTGTGCGTAATGCAGGCAACTCTGTCACAGTTGCAGAGTTTTCAGCGCTTCAGGGACCCGTATGAAACCAGAGCGTGAGTTTGCGGTGACTTCATTGTGCTTTTGATCAGTGAGAAAGACACATCGCTACAGCGTCTAGCGGGTGTTGTATGCTGCACGAGAAGACCAGCCACCGCCATCTTTCTCGCTCACGGTCAAAACGCAAACTAAGCTCTGAAATCAGGCTGCCCTTGTCTTTTATACGGGTTTCAGGGACGCTGAAAACCCAGTAACTGTGACAGAGTTGACTGTGCATTTTGCATATTCAAATTGTATTTTTAAAACACACTGTTTGAGACTTTCCGTTGAGATTGCAGACCTTTAATTGTAGTGAAAAATCGGTGACAGATCCGACAGGAGTGTGAGCGTAGCGAGTCCTTGTATGCTTGGAGAGCAACCCTCTACAAAAGCCATATTTTACTTATTTTGAAGATGGGTCCTACTCACACTTACAAAGATAAGAGAGAGAGAGAGATGAAATGTTTCTGGTAAGCAGACCAGTATGACTACTTGCGGTTGCCACATCTACGAGAGAGAGAGAGAGAGAGAGAGGCGATCAACAACGCTTTATGAGACGGGGCAGATTTTGCTACGCGCAGCAGCAAGTTTCAGTGATACAAAACAAGACTGTGACGTTTCTCCAAACAATACTTACTTTCACGCACACAGTGACGTAACGAAATCTGCGTCATAGACACCTTACGTGCACACTTTGCTGCTGCGTTCTTTTTGGCGGAAATGACGTGTGTGTGTGTGTGTGTGTGTGTGTGTGTGTGTGTGGACGGATGTAATGATGGCTATCTCCTAAACCACCTCGATGGAGGCCTTTTTACTTTGAGATAAAATGGGAAATCACCTTCTCCAGAGCTACCTTTCACGATTTTTAGCCTGCCGCATTTTCAGAAGAGTTATCGCCAATTTTTAAAAAATCGGTCATGTTGCGAATTTTTTCGAAAAAGTTGTTCAAATTCCTTCATTTTCTAGACTTTGGAAGTTCACCCAATCACACTGCCTGTATTCGTGCTACAGCTCTGTAGCTCTGACTGGTTTTGTGTAAGAAAAATATTTCTGAGGTAGGGGTGGTTTGCACATAAGATTAAATATCTATGAAAAGACTACTGCAAATTACTTATCATCCCGGCGTTTTTGTCTAGTGTGACAACTGCACATATGACAGGAACTACTGCACTATTATATCTTTAGCATTTAGAATAACTGAACTTTTAGATAAACATAACTTTTTCAAGTTTCTGCGAGAAGCACCGGTCAAAAGAGTTCCAAATTTTCGATTTCATAAGTACAATCCAAGGTATTCTAGTCCATGTTTCACCAGCCCTCTAGATCTTCCAGATTTTATGTAAAAATTAGTTCAGCCAGGGAAGCAAAGACCGTAGATAATCTACGGTCTTTGAGGGAAGTCACAAAAGCAACAGGGAAATCACAAGACATGCACAAGCATCATCTGTCATACCACCAGTGTGAAGCTGACGTCAAACGCTTAGTTCACAGACAAAATAAGCAAGTATCGTCACTGCCTCCGACATTTCACCAGCCCTCTAGATCTTCCAGATTTCATGTGAAAAATAATTCAATCGGGGAAGCCACAAAGCCAACAGGGAAATCACAAGACATAAACAAGCTTCCTCAGACGATGGCAGTGCTAGAGGCTGACGTGAAAATGTTTAGTTCGCGGAATTGACGTCATCTCTCTGTCTGTGTATGACGACCTGCCTGAGGCTGACGTCAAATGTTTAGTTCACGGAACTGACCTCTCTCTCTCTCTCTCTCTCTGGGGAGCCAGGGTGGCCGAATGGTAGAGCGTTGGACTTTCAATGTTCGGGTCGAGAGTTCGAATCCCGGCTGGGGCCAAATGTTTGTGCTGGCCTTTCTCTCGTTGCCCCGTCTTAGAAAGCACCCTTACGTGGTGGAAAAGGACGTTAAACTCCTAAACACCCACCCACCCACTCTCTCTCTCTCTGTCTGTCTCTCTCTCTCTCCCCCCACCCGGCCCCACCCCCAGTCACGTGACTAATCGGTCGAGGTCGTAGAGGATCTGGTGTGATTGGTAGAACTTGGAGAGGGGAGAACCGGCAACAATAACAACAAAACAGACAAAATAAAATGAAATTTGGAGAAACAACTTTGTAGGACGGGGCCGTTCCTCCTTGTTTATATGTAGAGAGAGCTGTTATCTGTGATCTGTATTCTGTGTTAGGCCTGCCCCTCCTTTTTAACTGTTATTCTTAGTGCTTGTTTAACATAGTTTAATGTGAGGCAATGCCAATGCCTATTCTCTTAATTTGTGTTTTAGCCAATGACTGAGTGTGTGAATGTGTGTATGTATTTCTATGGTATGTTTGTGTATATCAATTGTGTTTTGTTTTTTTTTAAATCAAGAGGAGCAAAGCAAATTCTTCTTAATTGTAACTAATAAATCTATCTTATCTTATCTTATCTTTTTTAATTGCTGTGCATGCCAGGTATCACAAACTGTGGAAATGGTCAACTGGGACCATTGCTTACACCGTCGAAGTTGACCCGCCAATAGACGTCAGGAAAGATGACATTCTAGGTGGAGGGATGACACCGGATTTCCGAGGCGTGCTGTACGGGTTTATCCGAACCGAGCGACATCCGGCGTACGTTCTTTGTGAGAAACTGCGTCCAGCTGTTCCAGTCACAGAGATTCATCTGGAGGTTATAATAATGATAATAATAAAATATTAGTAATGATAATTATAGATACATCTTAAGGTTATCATTCCAATAGTAATAATAACAATAATGGCTTCATCTTAAGTTATAATAATAATACTGATAATAATAAAAAGTGATTATTCTAATAATAATAATAATAATAGATTCATCTTAAGTTACAATAATAATGATAATAATATTAATAGATTCGCCTTTGTAATAAGAAGAATAATGATTTAAAAAAAGTCATCTTAAGAATTCATGATAATGAGTTCACCTTACCTTATAATAATGTTAATAATAATAGAGTCATCTTTAGGTTATCATTCTAATAATGATTATAATAATAATAAATTCATCTTATAACAATAATAATAATGATATTAATAACAATAGATTCATCTCTAGGTTAATATTCTAATAATAATGATAGATTTATCTTGTTTATTTATTCTCACACTAATAATAATAACAGATTCATCTTAAGGTTATCATTCTACTACATGTACTACTACTACTACTACTACTACTACTAGCTTTATATAAGTGACGTCACCATCTTTCCTTGACCTGTTTTCGTAGTATTTATCATCACACCGCTTAGACACCTGAACAGTGACAGTGTCTGTAATGTTGGCACTGAGCCAAAAGAAGCGTACTCGATGGCGCGGCGAAGTGGGTTTGTTTGGACTTACTGGTTGAAAGAGGGAGCTGATTCCAAGTAACAGGGGCCTGGTAACCGAAGGAAGGCTGAGCTATTAGTGAGACTTAGTAGGGCTTCGTACGGAGAACTTCGCTGAGCAGCGTAACCCACTTGCATGTAAATTAGGCACGTTACGGGTACCATTAGCTAATGGCAGCGCGTTAGCAGCTCGCGGCCTCTGCCGTGTGAGCCTAATTTACATGTAAATTGGTTAGGCTGCTCAACGAAGTCCTCCGTACGAAATCCTACTAAGTCTCACTAATGATGTAGCCCTGCATGAGATAGTCCGGAAAGTATTAGGTTATCTTCGATAGGTTCTTCTTTTAAGACAAGTTTTATTGTCATTACCAATGACAAGTCATAATAGGGTATGTATATAGAATGGTCTTTTGTCACACGCTCGTCTACATTTCATGTTGGTTGTGGTGGTTTTGTTCGTGTGTTTTTTTTTGGTTTGTTTGTTTTTTGGTTTTTTGTTGTTGTTGTCGATGTTTGTTTGTTTTTCGCACGATCAGATCACTCAGACTCAGACGGTCGTAAGTTCGAATCCTGGCTGTGGCCAGGTATTTGTGCTGGCCTTTTTCTCGTTGTCCCGTCTTTGATATCACCCGTTCGTGGTGAACAAGAACGTTAAACTCCCAAACACCCACCCTCCCTCCCTTATTGTGTGTTTTATACCTTTTGATCATTTTATCAATTTGTCATCATTAGTTCACAGCGTATGTTAAATACGAATGCGCGCTTTAAAAATTCGTCTTCTTCTGTTTCTTTTTCTTCTTATTATCTATTCAGGTCCCGTCACAAAACATTACCCACGTCCACCTCACGTCGTGTCCGGCCAATCACACCACGCATACTTTTCTTGCCTGTGACGTGCACAGCGACTGTTGGTTGGATGATAATGATGGTGGCGAAAACTGCGCTGCCCCGATGACGCCACTTCCGCCTTCCTTCACGTGCGACAGTCAGGCTGAGCGCGTGCCCTTCTCTCTGGTATGTGACCATCAAAAGGACTGTGGTGATGGAAGCGACGAAGAGTTCTGCGTTTTTCCCCCCTGTGAGGCTGGCTTGTATCAGTGTGAGAACAAACAGGTATCGTTGACGAGTGCGTTTTGGGGTTGCAGTCGCCCAAAAAACATTTGTTTGTTTGATTTAAAGTGGGCAGGCATTTAGGGACGACTTGCGAGCCAGATGTGATTCAATATAAACAACACTGTATCGCATTAAGCGCTGTACTAATCATCAAGATAGAGTATTTCGAGCGCAGAGGCGCACTCACGAGCAAAACTTTTCCAAAACATAAGTTGGCTTTGCAAAGATGGAATTAACACGTTGAAGGATATCCTTCCACAATTTGTTAGTTTGTGAATATGTCGGGGAAATGAATGAAACTGCATGATCATAAGCTAGAGACCTAACTTTAAAACAACAACAACAACAAAAAGACAATAATTTCAAGGGGCTGACGATCTTGGCGAAGAGCAAACACTTTAGTCAAGCTGTAAGCTGCAAGCGAAGCTGGCTTTAAACGTTTTCCACATGAATCCCTAAAATATTGATGCACTAGCAGTTGTACGTGGTTCCGCCGAAAAATTGCGCGACTAGTCCACGGGAAGTAACTCCATCGTTCAGTTCGGCGACTTTGCATCGTTGTTTCTTCCCGTGGACCAGTAACCCGTGGGATCACAGTAAGTGCTTTGAAAATAAGTGGAAAAGGTGGATGATAATATAAATTTGACCATTTTCTGAGCCCCCCCCCCCCCCCTCAAAGCCGGTAAATTTTTATCGCGATGTGGGAACTCTAGGTTTTACGGCGAAAAGACATGAAGACACTGTTCATTTCTATATTTAGATTTGTCTATGTACGTGTGTTTTCAGTGTGTACCGTGGAAGTTTCATTGTGATGAACTGGAGCAGTGCTCTGACTCCTCTGACGAGGCATTCTGTTCGACTGGAGAACCGAGTACACGTGATATCAACGATCGCGGTTTGTCATTTCTATCTTTAAACGGACTCGGTGATTATAATATTGAATACACATTTAAGTCCGCCGGAACAACCCACTTCTGGTGTCCAGGCACAAAATATGCTGTGCCGGTCTACGTACGCTGTAACAACGTCTACGACTGTCCGGGACACGAGGACGAGGCGGCGTGTGACAGCTACACGTGTCCTGGCTTCTACCGCTGCCGCAAGTCCAGCGTCTGTCTACACCCTGATCACATGTGTGACGGGATATTTCAGTGTCCTGAACGTGACGACGAACTGATGTGTGACTTCACATGCCCCGGTCACTGCACGTGTTACGGGATGGCTTTCTTCTGTACCCAGGCTTTCAACGCGAGCAACTACCCTGACCTCCGTTTTCTCAACGCCAGCGGCAGCAGGAATATCACGACCAGGACTGTTGCAGACAACTTCATGCTGGTTCACCTGTCCCTCGCAAACAGTCAGCTTACACATATCGACAGTGTGCGTCTTCCGAACCTGCGCACTCTGGATGTCAGCGACAACCGGTTGACCAGTATCAGCGCCGCTAACCTTCAGCTGCTGACAAATCTGAAGTGGTTGAGTCTTGCGCGAAACCCGTTGATGGTCGTGTTTTCGGATGACGCATTCAGCGGAAGTCCTCCACCCGTTGTGTCGTTAGACCTTTCTGGCGTTCTCATGGAGGAGGCGAATCTGACAAACTTTGGCATTTTAACACGCTTGAAGACGTTGAATTTGACCAACACTGGGCTTAGGCATGTACAGGATAAGGGGTTTGGGCCAATGCCACAGCTGCGTGTCCTGGATTTGCGCGGGTGTCCCATGGACAATTTTCCTAGACAGATATTCACGCGGCTGGGAAAACTGAACACTGTCTACGCTGACAACTACAGGATCTGCTGCCCAGCAACACTACCGAAGGGTTTCAATTCGATCAACTGCCACTCGCCGTCTGATGCCATCTCATCGTGTGAGGCTCTCTTAAGGTCAGATCTGTTTCGGGTGGTGTTGGCGGTATTTGCTAGTTTTGCTTTAATTGGAAACTTGTGTAGTTTGGTGTACCGACTTCGTTTCCACAAGAGTGCCAGATCTAAAGGGTTTGAAGTGTTTGTGGCCCATCTGTGCGTGTCTGACTTTCTGATGGGAGTGTACCTGGCAGTGATAGGCGTGGCGGACCGGTTGTATCAGGGCAACTACCTGTGGGAAGACACGGCGTGGAAGAACAGCGTGGCGTGTAAATTGGCCGGCTTCTTTTCTCTTTTATCCAACGAAGTGTCGGCCTTTATCATCTGTCTCATCACGTTGGACAGATTTCTCGTGATTCGTTTCCCATTCCACGACGTTCATTTCCGAGTATTGTCCTCACATTTGGCGTCCTCAGTCGCGTGGGTGCTGGGACTCGCACTTGCTACGTTACCTTTGCTGCTGACGGGGACCCAAGGGTTTTACGGGCAGACTGGTATCTGCATTCCGCTGCCTATCACGAAAAACAAATTCCACGGTGAGGATTATTCCTTCGGCGTCCTGATCGTTCTCAACTTCGTTCTTTTCGTGTTGATCGCCGTGGGACAGATCCTCATCTACTGCTCTGTTCAGGCCAACAGCATGGCCACCGGAGATCCCACCCGACGCTCGAGGGACATGGTCATCGCCCGCCGACTGTTCACCATTGTCATGTCCGACTTCCTGTGTTGGTTCCCGGTCGGTCTCCTTGGTCTTATGGCGTCTAGTGGTGTGGAAATTCCTGGAGAAACCAACGTTGCGCTTGTTGTGTTTGTTCTGCCGGTCAACTCCACCCTCAACCCGTTCCTGTACACCTTCAACATGATCATGGAGAAGAGAAAAGAGGAACAGGAGAAACGACTGAAACAACAGCTTATTCTGGAGATGGAAAAAGCTAGGGACAAAAACAGAGCCGAACTGCCAGCAGAACAGCTGACGGAAGAAGACATCAGGAAATGTTTCCTTGGCTTCCTTCGAGATGGCTTATTAGATACAAAACGTGTCATGGAACACTGTGGGGGGAACCTAAACTAGACAAAATTAGGCACTGCTTCTGTTTCTATTAAAAGCTACTCTCTGGAAGATAAGTTAACATAAGATAACAAAAGGTAGATAAGCGTTATTCATCCCTCAAGGGAAAATAGTAGAGTCTACTCAGACAAGACAATAATAATAATAATAAATTTCATTTATATAGCGCACTTCTCAGATACAGTGACTCATTGCGCTAACACACATCACTCATACACATTCACACTATACAGACAAACACGTCAATCATATCACACAATACAAAGACACATCAGTTGAAAGCCTGTTGAAAAAGGTGTGTTTTCAGTCCAGATCTAAAAGCTGATAAGGTTGGTTGTTGTCTCAGCCCCATAGGCAGGGAGTTCCAGACTGTAGGGGCGGCAAAAACGGAAACATCGTTCACCATAAGTTTTCAGGTTTATCTTAGGGACCTTGAGTAGCTTGTCATTAGATGAGCGGAGGGTACGGGACGGAATGTAGGTGCAGAGTGAGGCAGACAGATAAGGCGGAAGAGTATGTAATAAAGATGTACATGTAGATACAAACAAGTGAGTCTCACACACACGCACTCTCCCCCCCCCCCCCAACCCACTCCTTAAGCCTACCATCCATCAGTCGGATCTGAAATTTATCTATCCATCCTTACTGTAGGCCTTTACCAGTTCAACCTCACTCCTCTGTTACTTTCCATGAGCATTGCTGAATAGCAACTGAGGATAGAGCACTTACTCAATACTCTATCACTGTTCCATTGCTCTTTGCAGGACAGAATGGTACTAAAACCCCCTAAGTTCTTTGACTTGACCATGCTTGCAGACTTTGTGCTTGTGAGTTTCATGATAGCACGTGGAGTCAAGTCAGACCAGGCCGTTACACGAGACGTGCCAAACAATATCACTGTAAATCATTTCGAAGAGATGGTAAGGTACAAACGCGCAAGTTCAGACAGCTATGCCGAGCCAAACCATTCTTTCAGCACCACAGATCGTATGGTTGTTTCGTCAATGTCTGGGTCAGGTAATAACGGTTTCAGAACGTCAGTTCCTATACAGGAATTCACCATCAAGAAGCAAACGTTGCAAGCCTCTCTTGTCCCGCCCACTGAGCGTTTGGAATCTTCTTCTTTGTCCCCTGCATTTGAATCAACAATGCCTGGACCTCAGCTTGAGGTAGTGTTCTCTTCACCGTTGAAAGGTAACTAAATGATCAAATGGTGTTGTTTGCCATCGTTTGTGGTCGTCCTTGCTAAGGGGTTCTAATCCGTGGGAACTATGAGCAGGACATAATTATGTCCTGGCTGACCGAAATATTATAGGACATTAAAAGGTTGTCCTTTCTTATGACGACTATGGCAAGAGAACTGATGGGGCATCTGTGATGGGTTCCCACGAAAAGGGGGAAGGGGGAGGGGGGCAAAGGGTGATTTTGGCATAGATACGGAGTTATTGGTACCACTACAACTTGCAGAAAATGAGCTTTCTTTCTGCCAGTTGCAACACTCTCTGAGAAAATGGTGTGAAATGTCTTGTACCCTTTCAACACAGATTACAAGCTAAATTTTAATATGGCTCCCGGTTGGCAGGGTATATTCAAACGCCTGGATGGTCAGAGCGAAAACAGAGCCTTGAAAAGTTCAACAACTGCCTGGCACTAGAAGCACCTCCTCGCCACGTTGTCATGGCAACAGTTCTCACCATTGACGCAGACGACGTGCTCTTCTTCCGGCTATTTGAGGGAGCAGGCTGCATAGGGGAGGTGATCATGGCCTATACTAGCGAAATTCAGTCTTCGACGGAGCTATCCAGATCGAGCGTGATGTCTGTTCGGTTTGCCAGCTATCCCAAATCCCGACAGTCAGAGAGATTCAAACTCCTTTTCTCCTTCCACAACCAGTCGGCCCTACCCGAGCGTCTGCCGGACGGCAAGTGGAACTGCTCCGTGCCGCACTGGGGCGACTTCCAGCAGCACTTCTTGTGTACATTGGAGCCTGAGTGTGCCGAAGGGCAAGATGACGTCATTTGTCCGTGGAAGGATTCGTGGTAAAAGACATTTGGGTATAGTGTTGTTACTTTTTGGCTTCCTTGTGTAACAATGGGAGTCTATGTAATAACCCTCAGTCGTGTGTGTGTGTGTGTGTGTGTGTGTGTGTGTGTGTGTGTGTGTGTGTGTGTGTGCGCGCGCGCGCAGAAAAACTTTAACATTGTCATTTTCTCAGAATCTACAAAAAGACACCAATCTTGGCATGCTGATAGACAATCATAAGACATTCATTTTTAATGAAAGCTGTCTGTCTGAAAATTTTACATAGGCATTTTCTTGGAATCTAAAAAAGGCAGAAGTTTGAAACTTTGCATGATGATAGACATTTATAAGACCTTTACAGATATACATGTATTCAATGGCCTTGTGTCAATGTCAAGGCCATACAAGCTATTTTTGTAAAACCTTAACATTGGCATTTTCTCAGAAATAACAAACAGCAGAGGCCCCAAACTTGGCGTGCTGATAGACAGGGATAAGACCTATGCACATATACCATTTTAAGTGACCTTGACCCAAGGTCAAGATCATTAAATTAGTCTGTTTGGAAATTTTTACATTTGCATTTTCTCAGAATCTACAAGAACCAGAAGCGTCAAGCTTTGCATGATGATAGACATTGGCAACACCTTTACTGACATACCTGTGTTCAATGACTTTTAGTCAAGGTCAAGGCCATGCAAGCTGTTTTTGGGAAACTTTAACCTTGGCATTGTCTGCGAAAGAACAAACGGTGTAGGCACCAAACGAGGCATGATGATAGACAGCAATGAGACCTACCTTTCTGAATGACCTTGACTGAAAACTGAAAACGTTCCTGTTCCGCAAAGCTTTCCAGCAAGGTCCTGTGTAACTTGTCAGTAATGAGTATTGTATAAGCGCTTTACCCAATGTCATGAATCGGCTCAAAGCGCCGCGAACTGAACCCAACACGCACGCTCAAGTGAATCACACGCACTGTATCACACACTGGACATAAACACATTACAATCACGTGGTGCGAAGGGTCAGCTCAGCTATTGAAATTTCGGAATTTAGAATTGCATTTATTTTTCAAATTTGGTGGGCTGAACATTTCCAAAGCAGAGGGGGAGGAAGCCGGAGTACCCGAAGAGAACCCCCGACGATCGGCCCGAATGAACGGTGCCACATACGAGAAGGAAAAATTCTTTGCCCCGAGTGGGACTCGAACCCCCCACCTCTCGCATTGGTGACAAGTCTCTTAACCACTAGACCACCGACCGCCCCAGTTTCACCAATGTACATCTGTCCGTCTTTGTAAAATGTGCGTGAGTGTCGGTGAGTTATCGGCGCATAGAGTTTTAGTTTAAAGAAATGCTCCCTAGAAATATCATTTATTATTATGATTATTATTATTGCAGTATAGCATAACATAACATCATATCACATCACTGGCTTCCACAATTTGTACAGAGAAGAATTTGGCCTGTTCTTTACAGGATAACTGCGTGCGGCAAAGGACACCTTTCTGCCAGCAAGTGTATCAGCTTCACACGCATGACGCGACCTGTCACGTGGGTTGAGGCTCACACTAAATGCGTCTCACACCAGACACAGTTGCTCAACCCCGGCTCTTTCGCGGACTTCAGAGACGTGTTTCTGTCTGTGCCCTTCTTGGGTAATCAAAACAAGTTCCGCGCGGACCAGTACCTATTCGTCTTTCTCGGACTCACGTTTTCATCCAAACACATGTATGCATGTGGTGTAGTGTTTGTGGTGTTGCGGTGTTGTATGTGGCTTGTGGTGGTGTAGTTTGTGGGGTGTCGTGGTGTAGAATGTGGGGTGTGGTGGTATAGTATGTAGGGTGTAATTGTGTTACATGTGGGGTGTAGTGGTATAGTGTGTGGGGTGTAGTATGTGGGGTGTAGTGGTGTGGTATGTAGGGTGTAGTGGTGTAGTATGTGGGGTGTAGTGGTATAGTATGTGGGGTGTAGTATGTGGGGTATAATTGTGTTACATGTGGGGTGCAGTGGTATAGTATGTGGGGTGTAGTGGTGTGGTATATAGGGTGTAGTGGGGTAGTATGTGGGGTGTAGTGGTATAGTATGTGGGATGTAGTGGTGTGGTATGTAGGGTGTAGTGGTGTAGTATGTGGGGTACGGGTGTACTGGTATAGTATGTAGGTTGTACTGGTGTAGTATGTTGGGTGTAGTATGTCGGGTGTAGCGGTATAGTATGTAGGGTGTAGTGGTGTAGCATGTAGGGTGTAGTGGTCTAGTATGTGGGGTGCCGGTAGTGGTGTAGTATGTGGGGTATCGTGGTATGGTATGTGGGGTGTAGTGGTGTAGTATGTGGGGTGTCGTGTGTGGGGTGCCGTGGTGTGGTGTTGCGGTGTGGTATGTGGGGTGTCATGGTGTAGTATGGAGGTGTCGTGGCGTATCATGTGGGATGTAGTGGTGTCGTGTATATGGTGTCTTGGTTTAGCACGTTGAGTGTAGTGATGTGTGTGGGGTGTAGTGGTGTGGTTTAGCACGTGGAGTGTAGTGATGTGTGTGGGGTGTGGTGGTGTATTATGTGGGGTGTAGTGCTGTCGTGGTTTAGCACGTGGAGTGTAGTGATGTGTGTGGGGTGTGGTGGTGTATTATGTGGGGTGTAGTGGTGTCGTGGTTTAGCACGTGGAGTGTAGTGATGTGTGTGGGGTGTGGTGGTGTAGAATGTGGGGCGTAGTAGTGTAGTGTGTGGTGCGTCGTGTTGTAACATGTGGTGTGATGTGGTGTGTTATGGTCTAGTGTGTGGGTGTATTGCGTGTATGTATGTCGTGATGTAGTATGTGTGGTGTCGTGGTGTACAGTGTTGGGTGTAGGGGTGTCGTGTGTGGGGTGGTGTGTGTAGTATGTTGTGTGTTGGTGCATAGCATGGTGTCTCTGTATTACAAATCTATGAACACAACAAGAAAACAAAGAAAAACAGAAACAACCAATAACATAATAATCAAAACAGCTTGACCG
>JACVVK020000077.1:1102500-1107500 GCA_018292915.2 Batillaria attramentaria
TGTTTGAAGGGGAGGACTATCCGGAACTTCGGTACCTTGAAGCGAGCGGCAGTGGTATGACTGATGATGACGTGCATACCAACTCCATGCTTGTCCACTTGAGTCTTGCAGACTGCGGCCTCTCACGCTTAGGACGTCTGTATTTCCCGAACTTGCACACTTTGGATCTGAGTGGCAACCATTTGACGAGCATCACCGCCCTTCAGCTTGCCCACCTGATCAACCTGCGGTTCTTGCGCTTAGCGCTGAACCCAATCGCGTCTCTGTTTTCCGGTAGTGATAGTGACGTAATCAGAGTATCACTCCCATTCTTACAGTTATTGGATCTTTCCGGTGTTCCCACGGATCACGTGAATGCAACCAGATTCGACATTTTTCCTGCGATCCAGAGCATAAATCTGACAAACACCGGACTGGACCGTGTTGAAAATGACGGATTCCAAACCCTGAAACAGCTCCGTGTGCTGGACCTTCGCGGTTGTCCAATGACCGAGTTCCCTAGAACTATATTTCAGGGACTTGAGAGATTAGAAACGGTCTATTCTGACAGCTACAAGCTCTGTTGCCCTGTAGTTCTACCAGAACGTTTCAATCCTACCGACTGTCAGTCACGTCCACAAGACGACATATCGTCCTGCGGTTCGCTGATAGGGCCCGATCTGTTTCGTGTTTCTCTCGCAATATTCGCTTGTCTCGCGTTGATAGGAAATGTTTCGAGTTTCGTGGCACAGGTGCTTGTGAAGGGAATTGCCAAAAAGTCAAACTGTGAGATACTCGTTGTACACTTGTGTGTCTCTGATTTTCTGATGGGTGTGTACCTGGCAGTGATAGGCGTGGCGGACTTGTTGTATCAAGGCAACTACCTGTGGAAAGACACGGCGTGGAAGAACAGCGTGGCGTGTAAAGTGGCCGGCTTCTTGTCTCTCTTGTCCTTCCAAGTTTCAACCTTCATTGTTTTCCTCATTACGGCTGACCGGTTTCTGGCAGTCTCCGTTCCATTCCACTGCGTCCGTTTCCAGAGAAGATCGGCGCACTTCGCGCTTCTGGCTTGGGTTTTTGGCCTGTGCGTCTCCGCTATTCCTTTGCTGGGAACGTCACCTCACTGGCAGGTCTATGGACAGATTGGCGTCTGCCTCCCGCTACCAACCACCGACACAACGCTTCCAGGTCACAGCTTTCTTTCCTTTGGTATCCTGATCATCGTCCTGAACCTAATCCTTGCCGCCCTGGCCGTCCTGGGGCAGGTCTTTGTGTACTGGACCCTCCAGACCACGAACACGTGCACAGCTGACGATCTCAAATATTCCACCGACCTGAAGCTGGCTCGCCGTTGTTCTGCTGTCGCTCTGTCCAAGGCCATGAGCTGGTTGCCAGCAGGACTGACTGTGCTGGTGATGTCTGCTCACGGGGAACATATTTCGCGAGCGGCTCTAGCTTCTGTAGGCATGTTCATCCTGCCGTTCAACCCTGCCCTGAATCCTTTTCTCTACACCTTCAACATGATCGTGGAGAAAAGACAAGACAAACGCACTGAGGCGCTCAGGCTGGTCCTGATGGCGAACATGAAGAACGCGGGAAGGAAGCAGAAGACTTCTGAGAGGGGACATGCTGATCTGCAAGGGAAGGGGACGCGGGCTAAAGAGGAGGCGTGGCGGTGTTTTCAGGCATGGATGAACAAAGGGAAGCTAGATGCAGAACGTGTTAAAGAGGCCGTTTCTAGTTTGAGCAGTCCAAGTCCACACAGCGACAAAAGAGCTTGAAACAGATACGTGATGGGGCATGCGAAAACATAATAATAATAATTGGTACTTATCTAGCGCTTATTCTCGCAGCAGTTAGGCAACTCATAGCCACACACACACACACACACACACACACACACACACACACACACACACACACGCACACACACACACACACACACACACACACACACACACACACACACACACACACACACACACACACACACACACACACACACACACACACACACAGAGAGAGAGAGAGGCACTGAGTCCCGAGTCAAATGGCCCGGGCAGACGTAGCTAAAGTCGCTAGGTACTGTTTTGAGCTATACCAGGAAAAAGGTCACGCGCTACATGGACTAACCACAGTCTCGCCAAGCTTCAGGGAATTATAGCTAAACAGCTGTTTCACTTAAAACTTTTTTGTTAACTTTTTTTTTTTTTTTTTTTCATCTCGAAGGACACAGTTTGAATTTGCCCACAAAACGAAGAATTCAAAGATTTTTTCCTTCTCGTGTGTGGCACCGTTCATTCGGGCCGATCGTCGGGGGTTCTCTCCCGGTACTCCGGCTTCCTCCCCCTCTGCTTTGGAAATGTTCAGCCCACCAAATTTGAAACATAAATGCAATTCCAAATTCCGAAATTTAAATAGCTGAGCTGACCCTTCGCACCACGTGATTGTAATGTGTGTTATGTCCAGTGTGTGAGAGAATGCGTGTGATTCACGTAAGCGTGCGTGTTGGGTTCAGCCGGTTCGCGGCGCTTTCAGCCGATTCATGAAATTGGGTAAAGCGCCTATACAATACTCATTATTATTATTATTATGTTTTCCCGTCACAGACTTATTCTTACAGGACTACTGTTTGTATGTGTTAGTTCTCTGGAGTGTTGCCATTCTAGCTTCGCAAATACGCAGTCCGCACATGTCTTAGCGCGTGGCGAAAATGAAAAGCATTACAGCGCTAGCGGTCATAGAGATAGATCAGTCTACGCTGCACTTGAGGCCTGCAGCTTTGTATAAATAGTTCCACAGTCTCAGCAGGTCGTCAGGGAATCCTTCTGTGAATGTTAGCAGTGTCTGACCTGAACACATGCTTGTACTGACATGCAGCATCAGATCGACTAGGACAACTTGACGTGGTGGCAAAAGAGAAATAAAGATGTCCGTTTTCGTTCTTTTTTGGCTCCCTTGTGTAACAATGGAAGTCTATGTAATAACCCTCTGTTATCTCTCTCTCTCTCTCTCTCTCTCTCTCTCTCTCTCTCTCTCTCTCTCTCTCTCTCTCTCTCTCTCTCTCTCTCTCTGTGTGTGTGTGTGTGTGTGTGTGTGTGTGTGTGTGTGTGTGTGTCCTTGGTAATGGGAAACAATCACGCTGGCTGTCTTCAAGCTGCAGAAATGGTTATGTCCCTTCCGTCCTTCCAGGGGACAACATCAATAACGACATGCAGGGAATGTTCGACATAATTTCGTTAGTTTGTGTGTTTATTTTTGTTTGTTTCTTCCTTTCTTTTGTTGCTGTCTTTTAACTCGGCCCCCGTAGTGTAGTGGTTAGCACTTCGGACCATGGACCGGGAGACCCGGGTTCGAGTCCCAGCCGAGGCAAGCGGGATTTTTCCTACCTAGGTCGGCTCCTACCCACAGCGGGTGTGCTATGGGCCCAATGGGGAGGCTGTTGCCACTCAGCCGAGATTCACCCACTTCACGGGTGCGACTTTAAGGGGGGGGGGGGGGCTGCCCTTGGTATGACACGTCTTATGATGTGGATGATTACACGGCCGGCACCGCAGGTGCCGTAGTTCCCGGGACTGGTTAATGTCGGGATATTTATGACAGGAAGCGTGGAATGCGGCCCTGTCCCGCAGCCCTAAACCACACGGACCTCCATAGCATCATCTTACCATCATCCTCATCTCCATCGTCATGCATAATAAAAATTGCCCCAGCTTCCAAGCCCTCCGTGGATTCCACCCATTACCTGGGAGGAACACCACTGGAACCGGCAAAAGAGTTGGGGCAGAAAAAAAATCATAATTAGTTCATGCATTTTAATTTGGCTCGGTGGAATTGTTGCACTTTGATTATACTCCTGTTTCCGGCAATAAGAGCCGTTGAGGAGCCGTGCATCTTGTCTGACCGGGGCGGTCGGTGGTCGAGTGGTTAAGAGACTTGTCACCAATGCCAGAGGCCAGGGGTTCGAGTCCCATTCGGCGCAAAGAATTGTTCCTTCTCGTACGTGGCACCGATCATTCGGGCCGATCGTCGGGGGTTCTCTCCGGGTACTCCGGCTTCCTCCCCCTCTGCTTTGGAAATGTTCAGCCCATAAAATCTGAATAATAAATGCACTTCTAAATTCCGAAACCTGAATAGCTGAGCTGACCCTTCGCACCACGTAATTGTAATGTGTTTACGTCCAGTGTGTGAGAATGGGTGTGATTCACGTGAGCGTGCGTGTTGGGTTCAGTTCGCGGCGCTTTCAGCCGATTCATGAAATTGGGTAAAGCGCCTATTCAATACTCAAGATTATTATTATTATTATCGCATTCAGGGCCAAAACCGAAAAAGAGTCAAAAACGTGGAATACTCATGCGCGGTACATAATGAAGATAGTAACATCTCTGATCAGACACGGAAGATCATTAGATGGTCACAGCGTGGTCATGCCAGATGTGGTGACTTTGATGTGAAGAGGGCGGGGTGGTTCCCGGTAAGATCCCCCTACTGTCTGCGGGTTCGAATCCCGAGTGGCTTGATAAGGGCGTATTATTCAGACCCTTAACGGACTCCCCAAAGACCGACAGCAACGAGGTGGTTAGAGTCGTTACCGTATTTAAACCATTTTGAGCGTCGTCCCTGAAAATAAGTGTATGAATTAAAGGGGAAATGCTAATGACAATTTTTAATGCCCCCCCCTCTCTCTCTCTCTCTCTCTCTCTCTCTCTCTCTCTCTCTGTCTGATAAGTAGCAATATTTGCTGTATATGCGCTTAGTATTCATCTTTGTTTCTACGCTTTTTTGTAACCGGGAGTTCTATAAATTAGCATGAAGGTGCAGCGTCTCCTGCATGTCCTAGGTTTATATTGCCCCGTAGACCAGTTTGCATCAGTTGTCCAACGTTACTTTTTTTCTTTTTTCTTTTTCAAGTAGTGCAGGCACGCTCAGCCGCGAATTAGCCTTGTGGTTTGCGCGGCTTTAAGCCCTAAAAACTCACTCACTCACTCACTCCTCCCTCCCTCTCTCTCTCTCTCTCTCTC
>JACVVK020000077.1:1112500-1147500 GCA_018292915.2 Batillaria attramentaria
AGAAATGAAAATAGAAACCTCGTGACGTCTTTCACATAATACATAGTTTTCAATGTATGCCGGCCTGATCTCCTTTTTCCTCGGATGCTATCCGAGTTTGTTTGTTTGTTTGTTTGTTTGCTGTTCTTATTGTTGGTTTTGTTGTTGTTGGTACTGTTTTTGTTTGTTCCGTTTGTTTCTGGTTTCTGTGTGCTGGTTTTTGTGTTTTTTGGTTTTGTGTGTGTGTGTGTGTGTGTGTGTGTGTGTGTGTGTGTGTGTGTGTGTGTGTGTGTGTGTGTGTGTGTGTGCGTGTGTATCCCTTCATCTATCAAAATTTGTAAGACCAAATCTTACCACATATTTGAAATTGCTGTTGAAGCATTTTTTTTTTCAGTAAGGTTACACGTCTTCACATCCGCAAAAAAAATCATAGTATGACTTACGTACTGAAAGGCAAGTCTGCCCAACTTATACACAGCAGTATATATAAATCAGTTCACTCCGTCTCCCTCGGCCTCACGTTAAATTACTAACAATCAGAAAATACTCTTTTCTTGCCATGACACTCGCTCTGTGAAACCAAGCACTGACTGCGACTCATGAAGCAAAAGTATGTTCCAACAAGACATATCAGTTTTCGCACGCACACACACACACGCACACACACACACACACACACACACACACACACACACACACACACACACACACACACACGAATCAAAACAGGCAGTCACAACCTTGGGATGTGGGTCACAGCAAACTTCACATTTCCAACAGACAACTTCCTTGCCGTTAGGACAAGAAATTGTGTCAAATGTGTTCAGGCAGCGATAGGAACTTTTTTTTCTTTACTACAGTCGAACCTGCCAAGGCGGTCACCTGTATAAGCCATGCCACTGTCTAACCTGGTCACCCCAGAGGATCCCCTGACATGCTAGCTGTTGACATGCCACCCTGGATAACCAGGCCACCTGTCTAAGGCGGTCGGTTTGGCCCCGTCCCTTGAGTGACCGCCTTACACAGGTTTGACTGTACTTTATTGTCCTTTTTTGGAGTGTCGGGTTTCTTCCCCCGGGGGAAAGCGCGTCGCCACGGTGCAGCGCCATCCATCCTATCTAACAGCTAGGCGCTGCGGTGGATATATTTGTTCAACGCGGTTATATATGGTTATATAGGGCTGACGTCTGTGAGGTCGTTTAAACTTGCACGTTTTACCGAGTTGAACCCGGATTGGTGCGTTCACATTTAACCAACCCGGGTTATAAGCGAACCGGGATCCACTTGCATTTCAGATCTAAACATACAGCTAGCATAAACTTGAGATGTTTTCGTCAAGGCATGACGGCAGGCATGACATAAGTTTGCCTCCGTCATGGTCAGGGTTAGACTTGCAGAAAATTTAGTGTAAACGCTGCTGATCCGAGTCCTGCCCGAGTCGAGGTCGTTAACTCGGGTTGAAACCCCGGGTTGTAGTTCAAACAGCCTCAATATCAGTTTTTAGGCATTCATAGCGAGGATAGGTACAGTCCTACACAAACCTCTCGTCCTTTAACTCAGATCCAGCACATGGTTCAGGTAAGAAATGTAGCATATGGCAAGGCGCAGGATCTCAATTTTCGACAGCTTCTTGTCAGGAGGGAGGGTGGGCAACAGTTTCCTCAGGTCGGCGAACGCCACGTTGAAGGCTTCCACACGAATCCTCTCCCTTGTCGCATGCGCAGTGCGGTACTTCTGCGTGGCCCTTCTGCGCCTGCGCCGCTCCTCTCGCGAGAGTTGTGAAGAGTGTTCAGGGTTGCCTCCCCTCCTGCCGCGAACGCCACCACCACCACCACCCCCACCCCCACCTCCACCGCCACCACCAGCGCCGTGTGGGGTCTGGTTCACGCAGCGGGGGTGTCGGTGCTGAGGAAGGTCAAGGTCGTGGGACAGGGCCTTGAGGGCCATGTCGTGGTCCGAGGGAAGCAGCTGGTTGTGGATGTCCTCCATCCTGTGGACGTTGTCCAGCCTGCGCACGTCATCCATGACGTGAACGTCCTCGATGGACGTCATCCCGTCCATGCTTCGATCCAGCGAGATGAAAGGATCGTGCGACGTGGCACTCCCTACGGACTTGTGTTCCATGTGTAGTCGCATGGTGTCCTGGGGAAAATGTCCACACCTCTGTTCGTGCTTTCAGATTTACTGCTGCGTCCAATCCAGATCGTAGTCTTTCCCACACCACACCTTAGTCTGTTGTTCCGTTTTGTTTTTGTTTTTTTTTTTTTTTCTTGTACTGCTTCCGAGAATGTCAGTCTGCACAACAGCTGATCAAACAGCGAGTCAGTTAACTAGCTGAGGGCGATGTGGCAAAACTCGGGGCGACTCTTGTGCGAGTGTGTACCTGAAACAGACAAAAACAATGATATTATCGGGGCTCATGCTACCATGTTTTAATGCTAACAAATAGTTCTCTTTTGGTAGTATCTCTCATTACACTACATAAACACCTGGGCAGTGACAGCGTCTGCACTGAGCCAAAAGAAGCGTACCCGATGACGCAGCAACGACACCGAGCGCTCCAGTAGTGTAACAACAGTCGTGGAATTTGAAAGCTCGACCGCTCGCGCAAAGCTTAAACAACACTGTACCGCGTTAGGAGCTGTACTAATCATCAAGATAGAAAATTCCGAGGGTACAAGCGCTCTCACGAACTGTTCCAAAACATACGCTGGCTCATCAAAGATGGAATTAAACAGTTTTAACCCTTTCACTGCCACACACGTTTTTGGTCACTCACTGGTTGTATCCCTTCACATGACATGCTGTACAAAGGCAGCAAAACGTGCCTGTATGTGGAGAGCTGGTGGTTGTAGGGTTTTTTTTTTTTTTTTTTAACCACTAGAACGACTACATTTTGAACAAGACTGACGTCTAGGCTAGAGGCACGAGTCATAAAATTCTGCCACCATGGCAGTGAATGGGTGAAAGCTACCACACGAAATTGATAATAAATAATTGTCAGGGACTAAAACAAGTTAACATGTCAGGTCTGTCATCTGGAATTCTTCTCCCTCGTGACTGGGATTTCACAAGATTCAACGTAATTTCAGTCTCGTTTCCTGGGCCCGTATGTAATAGTCGAGGTTAGGGCTTTTAGCCCCGGGTCAGAGTCTAACCTCGAACTAAACTAGCTCTGGGGTTAAATTTTCTGTTGTTTTTCGTTTTAAATCAGGACACGGGCCCATCCAGCAAGGTGCCTGAGCCGTTATAGAAGGATTTTTTTTCCCTTCCTTTCTTCGCTTCCTTTTTTTTAAATTTTTCTTTTGGGTTTCTTTTGTCCTAGTCTGGGTTAGGCCCGGCCGTAGCCGTGGGTTAAATTAACCTCGACTTTTACATACGGGCCCTGCTGAACAGACACTGACACCGACAAGGAGGAGAAACAAAAAAAGTTGTACAAACATATTTCGCCGACATTTTTACACAAGACATTTTTTACTTCTGTCTGGACAGACGGACAGACAAGCAGTCGGACGGACAGACAGACAGAAAAATACATGTACAACGACAGACCGAGGGAAGAGAAAGGGGTAGATAATCTCAGAAAGGACAAGGACTTTTCACCAAGCACTTCGGCGATAGCGGTAGATCTAACTACACTCCCGCGTAGGTCGACACACAGACAGACACACGAGCGGACAGACAGGGGGACGTACGGGCGGACGAACACAACGACAGGGAAGAAGAAGAACAAAGAAATAGAGACAGCCGGAAAGGACAAAGAAATTTCACCACGCTCATCAGTAACAGCAACGGACTCGCCAACTCTTTGAAAACTATACTATGAACCAACAGGCGGACAGACACACGTGCAGACAGACTGACGGACAGACAGACTAACACAACGGGCCAGCCGATAGAAAACAAAGAAGTAGAGAAAGCCGGAAAGGAAAAGGCATCAGGACCATCAGGAACAGGAGCATATTTAATATACTCTGCATGGCACGACCGACAGACAGACTGTCGAATCGACTGACAGACAAACACAACGACAAAACGAGGGAAGAGAAAGAAGTGGAAAATCTCTGGAGGGACAAAGAGTATTTACCGTGCACATCCGTATCAGCGGTAGATTTAGGTGCATTCTGCCTGGACCGACAGACGGACAGACAAGCGGGCAGACAGACGGACAAACACAACGGGACAACCGCGGGAAAACAAAGAAGTAGAGAAAGCCAGAAAGGACAAAGACATTTCAGCCCGACCTCTTTAACAGTAGTGGACCGACAGACGGACAGACAGACAAACACAACGGATCAGAAAGAAGTAGAGAAACCCAGGACGGACAAAGACTTTTCACCATGCACATCGGTAACAGTAGTGGATTTAATTACACTTCTGCATGGACCGACAGACGGACAGACAGACAAACACAACGCTCAGATCGACGGATCAGAAAGAAGTAGAGAAACCCAGAAAGGACAAAGACTTTTCACCATGCACATCGGTAACAGTAGTGGATTTAACTAAACTTCTGCATAGACCGACAGGCGGACAGACAGATAAACACAGCGGTAGGGCCGACGGAAAAGAAAGAAGTAGAGAATCGTTGGAAGGACAAAGACTTTTCACCATGCACATCGGTAACAGTAGTGGATTTAACTACATTTCTGCATGGACCGACAGACAGACAAACACAACGGTCAGACCGACGGAAAAGAAAGAAGTAGAGAAACCCAGGACGGACAAAGACTTTTCACCACGCACAGCGGTAACAGTAGTGGATTTAACTGCACTTCTGCATGGACCGACAGACGGACAGACAAACTTGCACAACGGTAGGGCCGACGGAAAAGAAAGAAGTAGAGAATCGTTGGAAGGACAAAGACTTTTTACCATGCACATCGATAACCGTCGTGGATTTAACTACACTTCTGCGTGGACCGACAGACGGACAGACAGACAAACACAACGGTCAGACCGACGGATCAGAAAGAAGTAGAGAAACCCAGCAAGGACAAAGACTTTTCACCACGCACAGCGGTAACAGCGGCGGACTTAACAACAAATCCTAACTAATGTCACACTGATCGAATTTGGGTCCGCTCTCCTCAAATTCAAAGACGCTGGAATTAGTCGGCCTCGTTTTAAGTACCGGAGCCTCGTTTGGGGATTGCCACAGTCGCCGAGATGGCTCGGAATGGCTAATGCAGTTTCCTGGCACCAGGGCCCGCAATTCTCGAGGACACGGCCCACCACCGTGAAGAGTTATCGTACGCAAGCTGGAGAGGGAGGGTGCAAACCTACAGAGACAAAGCGACCAATAAATGTCACTTTGAGGACGATCTCCTGGTGGAGCAAATTACACTGGGAAAGGAGTCGCTGTTTAAGGGCCTAGGGAGAGTTGCGGGACGGTGCTGTGAGTAAGGCCAAGGCAATTTTCAGGCCGCTTTCCAAGAAACATTGCGACTTACACGGCACCAGGACTGGAAATGTAGTGACTTGTGGCATCGCGTAACACTGCCGTGGATCAACGTGACTTACACTGCGCCGGAGAACACAGTGATTAACCCTTTCAGCCCTGAAGGAATCTCAATAGCGATAACGCTCTCTGCCTGGGAGTTTTTCAAGTGTGCTGGGTCTAAAGCTGGGCTCTTGCATTTTAAAAAAAAAAAGTATTTCTCAAGAAAAAGTATTTCATCCTATAGGGGAATCTTCCACTGTGCAGAGCGTATGAGAGTCGGTCACATGCACGTACATTGTTAGGGTCTGCGAGACCGTAGGTAATACGGTGGCAGGGCTGAAAGTGTGAAAGGCAAAAAACAAACAAACACAGTCGAGTGCTTTGTGCCAGAAGACACAGTGCGACTCCAAGTTCAGGTTCAAACAGCCGTAGTGTGTCAGTTATTTACAGACAAATTTGTCTTCGGTGACGACTTATGCCGTCATGGCACCTGGAGACAACGGAACGGCACCAAGGAACAAAGTTACTTGCACTGTGTCATGAAGCACAGTGGCTTGTGGCAACAGAAAACACGGTGATTTGGCATCGGGACACACCGTCACATACGGCACAAGGAGAGAGTGGTGACTTACACTGCGCAAGGAAACACAGTGACGTATCACCAGGAAACACAGTGATGTGGCTTCGGAAAACACCGTGACTTATGGCACACCAGGAGACAGTGGTGACTTACGCTGAGCAAGGAAACACAGTAACCTGGCACCCGGAAACACAGGGACTTACGGCACCAGACGTGGCACATTTCGCGCTGAAAGTGTGAGCCGCGAAATGCTATTGGGAAACAGTAATGACACCATTTAACGACATTGCTACTCTCTCCCGTCACCTCCCTGCCCCGCGGCCCGGCCCCAGGGGCTCCCCAGGGATCCGTTTTGTGTAATTGCCACCCTCAACCGCTGGTGTAGACACTGCATTGAAATTGGCGCAGCCAGACCAGTCTGGGCGAAACTAGGCCCTCACATGTGAAGTTGCTTTGGAGGTTTGAGGGTCTGCAATCTCAAAAACAGAAGAAAAAAAAAACCCAAAAACACAAACAGTGTGTTAAAAAAAAAAAAACCCAACTGTCCGACACAGTCAACTCTGTCACAGTTACAGATTTTTCAGCGTCCCCGAAACCCGTATAAAAGCCATGGGCAACCTGATTTCACAGCTCAGTTTGCGTTTTGACACTGTGCGAGAAAGATCGCAGTAGCTAGTCTTCTCGTGCAGCACACGACACCCGCTAGACACTGTAGCGATGCGTCTCGCTCGCTGACCTAAAAAGCACAATGAAGTCACTGCAAACTCACGCTCTGGGTTCATAAGGGTCTCCGAAGCGCTGAAAACTCTGCGACTGCGAGAGAGTTGCCTGCATTATGCACATACAGTCGCAGGAGTCGAAGTTTTAACCCTTTCAGCCCTGAAGGAATCTCAATAGCGATAACGCTCTCTGCCTGGGAGTTGTTCAAGTGTGCTAGATCTAAAGCTGGGCTCTTGCATACAAAACCCTATTTCTGAAGAAGTGTCGGATCCATCCTATAGGGGAGTCTTCCACTGTGCAGAGCGTATGAGAGTCGGTCACGCATATTATTGTTAGGGTCTGCGAGACCGTAGGTGATACGGTGGCAGGGCTGAAAGTGTTGAAACACACAATGTTTGCGGCTTTTTGTTGAAATTGCAGACCTTTAAGGTTTAAAAAAAAAAAAAAGAAGACTTGGGGAACCAGACAACTAGTTCATACGCCAGTGTTTGTCCGTGCATGTCTGTGTAACAGGCACTTGTAGACTGTGTGAAGATTTAAAAAAGAAATAGTATTTTCATGTAGGTATAACACATAAAAGTACGATTTCATTTTTTAATATTCACTCAAACTACGAGTGCCTGTGGTCTGTGAATGTAATTACAAGAAAATGTTTTGTTGTTCCAGCTGTTGTTGCTTTTTGTTTCTGTTTGTTTGTTTGTTTGTTTGTTTGTTTGTTTGTTTGTTTGTTTGTTTGTTTGTATTCACTATATTTTTTCTTAATGATAAGAAAGAAACTCGGGTTTACAACAATACTGGAGACTGGATGAGAACGCAAGATCAATGCTGGATTCCAACAACAACCAAAAACAACAACAAAACAAAAACAAACAAACAAAAACGAAGGAATCGCAAGGCAAAAATACATCGCCCAGGTTCCCTATAAACTATGTGTTACGATACAGCCTCGAGCGAAAACAAAAAAATAAAAACAAAAAATAAACCTTGGTAAGTAAACGGCACAGACAGGTCGAAACATACGGGTTCGGAGTAACCTTTTCAAACGATTGCATCTAGCGTGTTTTTGTGTATGTACGTTTTTGATGTGTGTGTGCGTGTGTGTGTGTGTGTGTGTGTGTGTGTGTGTGTGTGTGTGTGTGTGTGTGTGTGTGTGTGTGTGTAACTGTAGCTGCTAAATCAAAGCAATCGAACTTTCGTGCAATGTATCCGTAGGCTCCAGCATCTTTCTGGTGGCACATTTTCGTTGAAAAGTAAGGAGCGATTGAAACAAATATGTTATGAAAAAGTGAAATCTGCGTTCGGAGATGCGAAAACGTTTCGGTATGAGTGAGCCAAATCGGTAGTTCGGTAGCATAAGTGATGACCAAGGGACGAAACTCCTGTTTTCAGGATCTGATTACGGCATTGTAATCATAGCTGTTTATCGATTCATTTTTTTTTTTAAAAGATGCGATTCTACACCATATCTGACATAACTGTGACACTTTTGTAAAGAGTTATAGCCCTTTTCAACCAAAAGCAGGCGCGTCAACATATACGGTATATTTCTAAGAGCAAACAGGCGCACACAGCCGTTCAGAAACAAAAGTTATCCTGAGAAACCCAGGGCCCGTATGTAACAGTCGAGGTTAGGGCTTTTAGACCGGGGTTAGAGTCTAACCTCGAACTAAACTAGCTCTAGGGTTAAATTTTCTGTTGTTTTTGGTTTTAAATCAGGAAGCGGGCCCATTCCAGGAAGGTGCCTGACCCGTTATAGAAGGATTTTTATTTTCATCCTCTCTTCGCTTCGTTTTTTTAATTTAATTTTGGTTTTGGGTTTCTTTTGTCCGAGTCTGGGTTAGGCCCGTAGCCGTGGGTTAAATTAACCTCGACTTTTACATACGGACCCAGAAATGTTCAACGGTGGGCGTGAAATATAAAGTATAAATATCCTTACCGGAATTACAAAATTGTACTGAGGGTACATGCGCCTGGCGCCAAATCACCCCACACTCTGAACCTTTAGCAGAGACAAACAATGGCAGTGGTCCACTGAGACATCTCGCGGGATGAATGACGGAAATCTGGAATTCCGAAAGCAGTTGTTATCTGTTCAGTTCACATCCTAGCTTCAGATCAGTCTCTGTTAAAAGATTTCATAGTGTTCATGCGGCTACATCCAGCTAAAAAGTGCCACAGTTCTTTACCAAAGTTTCATGAACTATGCTTGATATCGAGTACAATCGTGTCTGCTAACAGAAAGAAGTTTATGGATTGCTAAACAGCTATAAGCGCGGTGAGCGGTGGTCTGATAGGTAGCGCGTCGGATTTTGCCGCTGCGCTACTGAACGGCCGTCACCAACGTCATGGCGATGAACCGTGGGTTCGAGCCAAGGTCGTGCTTGTGATATGTGATACCGGTTTTTCCTGGCTACCGGGCTGCTCATCGGGGGTTTCTCTCCGGGTTATCCGGATTTCCTCCCCCAGCAAAATTGTAAATAAATAAATAAATAAATAAATAAAAGGATAGGTGTTGGGTGGCGCTGCACCGCGGCGACGGACGCGCTTCCCCCGGGGGAAGCAGCCAGAATTTCCCGAAAGGGATAATAAAGTAGTAAAAATAATAATAATAATAATAATAATAATTACAATGTCGCGATCAGATGAGTCAGAGACTGCAAACAGGAGTTCCGTCCCTTGATCATCACTTGCGCTAAAGGCTGCCGGAAACCGATTTTGAATTTGGCTTACCCAAACCTAATCATTTTCATATCTCCAAACCCAGGAAACTTCGCTTCCTAGCAATGTGCTTGTTTCTACCGCTCTTTGTTCTTCAAAAAAAAACAAAAAAAAAACCCTTTGTGCCACCAGAAAGAACTATAAGTTTTAAGCGGATAAAGTTACACGTGTAAGTTTGATTGCTTTGTGTAACAGTAACAGTTTAAAAATAAAACAGCAACAACAACAACAGCAAAATGCATTTGCTTTAACAGAGAACCTGTGATAATCATCTCACGCGACAATACTGTCCACCCCAAGCTGGCTAAGCCCACTCTCAGCGGCTGTGACCTCTGACCTCGCTCGCGCTGCACGTGACAAATTAATACACCGCTTCCGCCCCATCTCTCCAGAAGCACTCCGCCCCGACAAAAAGGGTCACGTGACCCCCGGCTGGGCTCCCCCGGGGTTGTGTTTGCAGACGCATGGAGCGGTGTCAATCCTTAATTGTCATGCGGCCTGTTAGCTTCCTGAGTTTTGAGGGCCGTTTATCAAGAACTGAGAGCTGAGCATTTTTGTGCTAGTGTTCCACATGTTATGGTGATTTGGCCTACAGTGGTTAAACGGGCTGATTCTAGCTTTGCTACGCCAACTTATGTTTTGGAACAGCCCCTGCGCCCGTATGTAACAGTCGAGGTTAATTTAATCGGCCCACGGCTACGGGCCTAACCCAGACTAGGACAAAAGAAACCCAAAAGAAAAATTAAATTTTAAAAAAGGAAGCGAAGAAAGGAAGAAAACATCGTTCTATAACAGCTTAGGCACCTTGCTGGAATGGGCCCGCTTCTTGATTTAAAAACAGAAAATTTAACCCTAGGGCTAGTTTAGGCATAAAGCCCTAACCTCGACTATTACATACGGGCCCTGAGCTAGACCATTTGAAGCAGATCAAGAAATTGATTGATTGATTGATTGATTGATTGATTGATTGATTGATTGATTGATTGATTGATTGATTGATTGATTGATTGGCTATGATGCGATTAAAATGTTCCAGGTAGTTTCCTTGCAAAAAACAAAAGTTCTAATACTTCCAGCTTGCTATTTCTTTGTTCGAAGTTTAATGATAGGCTTTTCATGGAAATTACATGTAATTCTGCACGTGCACGAGACGGCCTCGTTCCGTCCCCTGCACGTTCCCGACTGCACGGCCAGTGCAGATTTTACAAATTAAATATCATGAGACGTGAAAGAGGATACCATAAGAGACAAGAGACTGGGTTTGGTTGCATTTAACATGGACGCCAGTGTATTTCCGGTACATGTACTTCATCGCTTCTAATGTTTCCGTGATGATTTCTCTTTGGTGAAACACTCGGTGATACGGGCGACGGGCAAGTTGAGAGTTTAACGTCCTTTTCCACCACATAAGAGTGATATCAAAGACGGGGCAACGAGGAAAAGGCCAGTACGAATATTTGGCCCCACTGAGCCGGGATTCGAACTCACGAACCGAGCATTGGGAGTCCAACGCTCTACCACTCGGCTATCCCGGCTCCCAACTCGGTGATACTGATTGGAAACACTCTGTGCTGGCGGTGCTACTATCTGCATACAACAACAACAACAGTAACAATAATAACTTTATTGATATAGGTGTTGTTGTTGTTGTTGTTGTTTGTTTGTTTTTTGTTTGCTTGTTTGTTTGTTTCTTAGGGGGTGGGAGGGGGGATTTTTGTGTTTGCTGTTGTTGTTTTTTTGTTGTTGTTGTTTAGTTTTGGTTTGTTGGTTTGTTTGTTTGATTGATTTTTTCGGGGGAAAGGACTTTGTTTTGTTTTTTGAGTTTTTTTTTTTTTTTCAAAAGTGCTTGGCTAAAAGCGCCTCGAATGCTCTCAATCCAATACACACGCTCACGTAAATCAACTGCATCCATTCACACGCATCAACATATTACAATCGCGTGGTGTGAAAGTTCAGCTCACCTATTTAAGTTACGGAATTCTGGACTGAAGTGATTTTTTGAAAATATTTTCGTGGGCTGATCATTTCCACAGCAGCAACACATGCGTCAGATCTACGCTGAAGTCAGCCCAGTGAGATACAGTACCGACTCTTGTGTCTCACTGTGCTCCCGACCTTGAGATCTTACGGTCGCCTGGCGAGCATGCGCACAGCACGCCATCTGCTCGTGGAGGGAACGCACGTGCAGCTCATCATGCGACCAATACTTAGGACAGACAGAGAGAAAAAAAAAGCGAAGGACACTATTCCAGTCACTCTGTGGTTAAAACTGCAAGCGACTGATGCTCTTCCGGTGTGATATGCCAGATGCACTCCCCTGGTCGTGTGACGCCGGGGCAGTTCCAGCCTCAAGCTGCATAGACCCATGGCACTTCTACGCTCAAGCTGCGTTGTCCCGGGGCACTTTCAGCCTCACGCTGCATCGTCCCGGGACACTTATCCTCAAGCTGCATGGGGCGCTTCTAGCTTCAGGTTACGTTGTCCCGGGGCACTTCTAGCTTCAAGCTGCATTCACCCCGAGCACTATCTTCCTCAAGCCTCGTTACCGGATCAGGGGGACTTTCAGCCTCAAGCTGCATTGACCCCAGGCATAAAAAACTGTATAAAAATTAACCTATGAGACTATAACTATGTGCTATGTCTAAACTACATATGATGTGGTGGGATCGCAAAAAGGGGAATTTTTTTTTAACCATACGTCCAGTATCCCCTCAGACGAAGTAAAACGAGACGAGAACGATACCAAGTTGGTTAGTGCTTCTGAACTTCACTAAGTCCGATTGTGAGAACGTGCGACCAGTACGGTTTCGTACAAATGTAATAATTATAGTTATTCGCACTTTTCAGTCTTCGCGCTGAAAACGCAGGCAGCAAACCGAGACCAAAACATCTGCAGCGCGCTCTTCCGGTCCGATGAAGATTGTCCTGAAGCTGCGGGCACAGGGGAGGGTAGAGATAATCTGTGTATTAGAGCAGCGGTGGCTCAGTGTGTGGTGGGGGATAATCTCTCGCTGGAGGCGAAAAGCCGCAGCATGGGGGAGCGGGCGGGGGTGGGGGGGGGGTGGAATTGGGGAGACAAGCAATAATTACTGAGTGCCAACCGGACAAAAGAGGCGGTCTGCTTATGCCTGTGGCGTGCAAACTTCTTTTGCGATGTTGAGTCGGGTCACAGTGTTTCGAGTGGTTTGAATTTTCGTCAGACGTTAATGTATTGCATTCAAACCTCTACCTACCGTTAACATAAACTGTTTCGAACCTAGAAGCACACTCACAAGTACATTGTACAAATGTTTCAAAAGAAAACGAAAAGTTAGCGTCAAAAATCGTTAGCGACTAAGTCACCAAATGCACTTTGTATTGTACTCGGTTGGGATATGTGCGATTAAAGGGATTGCATTTACCAAAGTTTCATAATTATGCTTGGTAAGGACTACAATCATGTCTACTAAAATGAAGAAGTTCATGAACTGAATTATGAATTTATAACCAGTTGCATTTACAATATCGTAATCAGGCTGAGGCTGAAAACAGGAGTCACGTCCCTTGATCATCACTCTTTCCTAACAGCTGTCGACAAATTATTTTGAATTCGGATGGCCCGAACCAAAACATTTTCGCATCGCCAATGTGGGAGATTTTACAAAGTCAGTCACGTAATTCTTTTCATCGTCCTTACTCTTCAACAAAAGACGTTTGATTTTGTGCCGCCAGAAAGTCGCCGGAGCCTAAGATTTAACCGGAAGGCAAGCGGGAGTTTTCCTACCTAGGTCGGCTCCTACCCCGAGCGGGTGTGCTATGGGCCCTATGGGGAAGCTGTTGCCACACAGCCGATACGGATTCACCCAAGTCACGGGTGCGACTTTTGGGGTGCTTCCCTTGGTATGACACGTCTTATGATGTGGACGATTACACGGTCGGCACCGTGACATGGTTAACGCCGGGATATTTATGACAGGAAGTGTGGAATGCGGCCCTGTCCCGCAGTCCCAAACCACACAGACCTCCATGGCATCATCTTACCATCATCCCCCATGACCTGGGAGGAACACCACTGGAGCTGACAAAAAGTTGGGGCAGAAAAAAAGACAATAAACCGAATAAAATACATGACTGTCAGTCTGATCGTCTGACAGCTACATTGTATAAAAAAGCCAAAACTGATACAGTCGCGGTAAGGTGTTGCCGATCAAAGGATAATATTGTCCGTGCCCCTCCAAAGAAAAGCAAATGAATGAGATTAAAAAAATATATATATATATTATGTTTGGGTCACATCTGCTCTTTCAAGAAATCATTATCGGAAATTAGCTTTTAGTTTCGGCTAATCTCGTTTAAGCGGGATCAGTTACTGACAATAATCTTCACACTTTTTCCTCGGTGACTGATTGTGTTTGCCGGTTTCCACGGTAAAAAGCAATAGCTAAGAGTAAAAGTTAGAATCTGTGTTCGTTTTTTTCCTGCAGTAATAAGGTTTCAAACGTTCCACTTTTTATTTGGTTTTTACTGTTTGTTTGTTGTTGTTGTTGTTGTTGTTGTTGTTGTTGTTGTTGTTGTTGTTTTTGTTGTTGTTGTTTTTTAACCCTACCAACTGACATTTCTCGATTTCACAGAAGACGGCTTTGGTTTTGTACCGGGGAGCCGGGGTGGTCGAATGGTAGAGCGTTGGACTTCTAATGCTCGGGTCGTGAGTTCGATCCCGGCTGGGGCCAAATATTTGTGCTGGCTTTTTCATCGTTGCCCCGTCTTTGATATCACCCGATGTGGTGGAAAAGGACGTTAAACCCCCAAACACCCACCCACCCTCTTCTCGTCTGCCGCCAAGATGATTCCGAAAACGAGATCAATGGGGGGAAGGGTCGATACAAAGTTTGACTCTACGGAAAGTCGACACTAAATCATCTGCGATATCACAAATATCACATACCCACAGGCGCACGCACACACACACACACACACACACACACACACACACACACACACACACACACAACGTGCATACTCTCTCTCTCTCTCTCTCTTGTTTTCTGTCGCATGGACAAGTTCACGGTAAGATAAGCACTTGTGCTCAACACTTATATCCTTGTAAAATAAAGTTCATTCATTCATTCATTCATTCTTTCATTCATTCATTCTCTCTCTCTCTCTCTCTTGTTTTCTGTCGCATGGACAAGTTGTAAGATAAGCACTTGTGCTTAACACTTATATCCTTGTAAAATAAAGTTCATTCTCTCTCTCTCTCTCTCTCTCTCTCTCTCTCTCTCTCTCTCTCTCTCAAACTCCACCACCCCTTGTTTTTAAATTTTATTTTAAGAAAATCACAACATGAAAGACTTACCGATTTCTCCTTCCACATCTAGCTAGTGTCATTGCTAGCGAAAGAACTGACAGAACTCCACAGAAACAAACAAAATCGGCTTAGCGTTGTAGTGGTGACACATCCGCTATGCATAGAAGACTGTTCAGACAGCGTGTTTTTATTCGCCGAGCAGAACGCAACAACGCAGAGTCACACAACGCACACATAACCTTGTCTATACCCGGATAAGCTGTAACTCCTGTGGAAATCACGATTCCCGGGGAAGGGGGGGGGGGGGGCGGGGCGGTGCGGGCCCAATTCAGTTTTGCTAGGACCGATTCACAAACTTCAAACGCACAAGTCAAGTTAAAACTTCTCTGGAATTCGCACTAACACAACCAATGAGTTTTCGGGGAAAAAACACTTCAATTTCGTGAGGACCGATTCAACTGCTACCAAAGTTTTGAAACTTCAAACGCACATATAACCTTTCTAGGACAAGCCATGACTCCCCCGGAACTGATTCACATGAACACAACAGAAATACCCAGGCAAAATAAAAACACTTCAATGCCGCAAATGTTCGATCAAAGTCCTGCTGGAGTTGCAAGCGAATGATGAAACAGTCGCATGCATCGTGAACACACCTCAGTACAACCGTCTTCCTTTGGGATGACCAGATTTCCACACAAAGCCTTTCAGTTCTAGGACTAGTCACAACTCCTCTGGAATTTATACCAGCACAAAAGAAGCTCCAAGGAAAACTTTCCACTTCAACTCCGCGACAACCGAGTCAAGCCCTACCAGAGATGCGTTGTGTCTGCACCGTACCACACTCGTCTTCCTTTGACCTGGCCAGAGTTCCAAACTCCAGCCTCATGCAAAGCCTTTCTAGAACAAGTCACAACTCCTCCGAAATTCATACCAGCACAAAAGAATCTCCAAGGAAAACAAACAAAAAACGCTTCAATTCTGCGACGACCAAGTCAAGTCAAGTTCTACGGGAGTTAACAGCGGCCGGCGAAACAGTCCGATGCACCGTGCAGACACCTCAGTACAACCGTCTTCCTTTGGGCTGACCAGAGTTCAACACTCCAGCCACACACAAAGCTTTTCTAGGACAAGTTACAAGTCCTCTGGAATTCATACCAGCACAAAAGAAACTCCCAGAAAAAAAAAAAACCCACTCAACTCCACGACGACCGAGTCAAGTTCTAAGGGAGTTCCCAGCTGGTTGCGAAACAGTCCGATGCACTATGTCTACACCTCGTTACAGCCGTCTTCATCTGGACTGACTGCTGTCTCGTTGGTAGCATCGTACAACAGGAACTCAATGCAATCATGGAAACTAGACAAGTAGCAAATCGGGTGGACCAAGGCCTCTGTGTCGCAAGAAGTGGCATGCAACTGAAACCGCCTTGCAGACTGAGAAACCCGGCGGCACCAAGACTTCGGGTCGATGCATGCTCGCTGAAGTTCCGGAGCCAATGCGCAACCACAGAGAGAGAGAGAGAGAGAGAGAGAGAGAGAGAGAGAGAGAGATTTTATGAAATATTTATTTATTTATTTTCCAGCAGCTGAGGTTACAGACGTAAATCAGGTCAGTTTTCGTACCTGCCATTGCTAACACTACTAAAACTATATGCCACAACATCTAACAAAGAGCCGCAAAAATACCACAGAAACAGTGAAGCAAAGAGAGCTCTACCGCCATCTGAGGGAAAGAACCATGGACCTACGGTTGCAATTTCGCTTGGTGTAGTACATGTAGTCGTCCGACAAGTTATCAGCAAATTACTGTTAGTTTTGGAAGTATTTTTCATGGCACATGTTTGCATAACCCTGCTTTTTTGTGGCGGTCCAAGTTCCTAAACAATAAATGAATTAAGCGGAATTGAATAAATATCTCTAAAAGGTCCTAAGAGCATAAAAAAATTCAAGGCCTTTTTTCTCGGTAACGGTAAAGAGAGAAAGAGAGAGAGGAAGAGAGGCATAGAGGCAGGGGGTTAGGAGGGGGAAGGTTGAGGGGGGATGGGGAGTTTTGTAGGGCCAGATGGCCGCGGCAATGGCGACAATAATCAAATTGGCGTTCTTCTGTCCTCCCGACTCTGCCTCGTCTAATTCCTTGAAAGCGTTTCCTTAGAACAAGCAAGCTGTCGGCTTGACGGATGTTACTCTGGCCAAAATCTGTCTTGTCTTTCGTGAACTGCTCGCTCTGTGTGTAGTGGCTGCTAGATTAGGAGAATCTATTTCTGTGTACCTCTGCCACGGTTCATTCGGTGAAACTTAAGTTTTCTCATTTGTTTCGTTTTGTTGTTTGAATAAGGATCTCTGTCGCGTGACATATAGACTATTTGTTTCCCTCGAGTTTTGAGAGACAAAACAGACTTGAAACACACAAACGTGAGTTTAATGAATGTGCAACACTCTCTCACCACACCAAATTTAAGATTGTTTTCCCTACTGAAGCCACTGGTGTACAATCTCGGCGGCCAAAACTCACTTAGTAGGAATTGAGTTAAACACTATTTGTTGTTGTTGTTGTTGTTGTTGTTGTTGTTGTTGTTGTTGCTGCTGCTGCTGTTGCTGTTGCTCTTTTGTTCAATGGTTTTGTTTTTTTCCGGATGCCGACAACAGAGTTGTACGTTTGTTGTTTTTGTAACCAAGGACAGGTTCTTAAGGTGTGGTTGCGAGCCTAAAACCTTTTTCCTTGTAAAAGTCTCTCTCTCTCTCTCTCTCTCTCTCTCTCTCTCTCTCTCTCTCTCTCTCTCTCATAGGGCGCTTTTACTTTCTTTCTCTGTTTGTTCACAGCACTGTTTGAGATCACACTGAAACCAGTTAACCAGCCTCCATTGCATCTGTCACGGTTATTTAGCTTGGAGACCCCCCCCCCCCCCCTTTCGCCGCTTCATTTCGTTCAGTTTGCGCATTGATTCACTGTCATAGATTTTTCTCCGGTCGAATTTTCTCTCTTTCTTTCTCACCTGTATTATATTAAACTTCGGTTGAGATCACAAGGAGAGCAGACTAAAGCCCCGTTTCCACTACATCTGTTACGGTTAATTTTCATTAACCTCTCCCGCGTTTGATTTCCGTCGCGCTTTTAACGCGAGAATGAATGCATGACTGTCACGAATAAATTTATTTTCGGCTGCTCGGCTTCTCTGTGTTCTGTTCTGAACAGCATTCAGCGGTACTGAGGCTGAGGGTTTTTTTTTTTTTTTTCATTATCACGTCATAGAAAATTCGCAGTTCAACGCTAAATATTTCTTTCTGTGTTGCTCCTAGCACTGGCTGGCGGTTTCAAGTTTTTTTGTCGGACATCAAGAGTTTTGTGCACAGAGGTAAAAAAAAAAAAAAAAAAAAAAGGCCTCCAAACACAGAGAGAGGGTGCGGTGGGTGTTTGGGAGTTTAACGAAAAACAGAGAGAGAGAGAGAGAGAGAGAGAGGACCCCAAAAATCGAACACAAGAAAAAAGTGTCAAAGCATTTTCACGCGTGAATTATTTTCATGGCTGCACCCAGTTTCACCGTTTTGTGTGGCTGGAGTGTTTGATCAACCCTCTTTTGTAGGACCGGAGTGTTTGAGTTTGATATTAAAGTCTGGTGAACTCTACTGCTAGCTGTCAAAGCAAGTGGCCAGATTGTAGAAAATCTGTTGTGAAAGTCGCAGTATCACCCTAAGCGTGGCGGTCTACAGGTTAAAGTAAATAGCTGCGAGCTGTCTTTTTTGTTTTTAATAAAAGTAACTAATTCGACCTCCCCCTACCACCACCAGCCACCCAGACTAGTCTTTTAAGTATGATGCAACTTGGTTTGGCTTATTTGTGATTTTGTAAAACAGGAACGGCAAAAAACTAAACTAAACTAAACTAAACTAAACTAAACTAAACAATCGTCAGTGCTGCCTTTTGTGTATTAAAATCGTGTGTTCCCGCGTTCATTTTTAATTATTTGTTTCTTTTGTTGGTTTTTTTTCTGGCGATGTCAGTAATATCTTTGTTTGTAAACCGAATTTAACTCTGAGGAGGCAGTGTTGGCGGTTTTCATTTAAAGCAAATTATTATGAAAGGTCATGTTAGAAGTTGTTGGGGAGGGGGGGGAGGGAGAAGAGGCAGCTGCTTTCATCGCTCGGGTGGTGAGTTCGAATCCCGGCTTGGGCCAAACATTTGTGCTGTCTCTTCCCCCTTTACTCCGTCTTTGATATAATAATGATGACAGTAATAATTTTAATGACAGCATTTGTATAGCGTAGTAACCGACTGCTGTATTGCAGACAAACATGAAATAACATTTTAAAAAGAAGAAGTAAGTGCAAAAATAGAAGCGGAGGTCGGTGGTCTGGTGGTTAAGACTTTGTCACCGATGCGAGAGGTCAGGTTTGAGTCCCACTCGAGGCGAAGAACTTTTCTTTCTCTTATTTCTTTCACCGTTCATTCGGGCCGACCGTCGGGGGTTTTCTCCGGGTACTCCGGCTTCCTCCCCCTCTGCTTTGGAAATGTTCAGCCCACAAAAATCAAAACTAAATGCAATTCTAACATTCCGAAAGAAATTGCTGAGCCCTTCGCAACACGTGATTCTTATAGTTATGTTCATGTCCAGTGTCTGAGAGAATGCGTGTGATTCACGTGAGCGTGCGTATTGGGTTTAGTTCGCGGTACTTTGAGTTAAATATTTGGAATAAAGCGCCTGTAAGTAGTAGTAGTAGTAGTAGTAGTAGTAGTAGCAGTAGTAGTATAGTGCTACCATTTTTAGGCTCACAGATCGTTCTGACCCGGCTGTTTTTGGTGATACCTATCACCACACCACTTAGACGCCTGGACAGTGACAGCGTCTGCAATGCTGGCACTGAGCCAACACAAGCGTACTCGATGACGCGGCGACCACAATGATCGCTCCAGTTGTGTAACAACAGTCGTAGAACTTGAATGGTCGGCCACTCGCGCAAAGTGTTAAAAAAAATTGTATCGCATTAAGAGCTGTACTAATAATCAAGATAGAGTATTTCGAGCGTACGGGCGCACTCAAGAACTGTTCCAAAACATAAGTTGGCATAGCGAAGATGGAATCAGCCTCTTTATTATTATTATTATTATTATCATCATTATTTTAAGCAACAACAAAAAAATAAAACCTTTTTTCCTTTCATTATTAAGAACCACTTATCAATTTGCCGGTACTTCTCTTTTCCCTTCATGGTTTGACTTATGAATCAAGCTTCATCGCGGGTACGTACACGCTGTGCTCGCGACTGTTTCTACCTGGGAGAAAACTTAAAGACGGGCGATCCATACAGGGCGCATGCGTGACTTACGTTTCAATTATCCAATTATCGCCTTCGATTCAGCCGTATGCTAATTATGACTCGTTCAAAGCTGCTGCAAGTTGGGTCGATCGTTTGTGAGAAAACGTGGTGCTACGCCTCTGTTATGGCGGATTACCTGTAATTTTGGAACTGTCTGTGAACGGGCTCTTTTTTTTAATAACTCGGATTTAATAACTTGGATTTTTTCCCGTTGTTGTTGTTGTTGGGGTGTTGTTGTTGTTGTTTGTTTGTTTGTTTGTTTGTTTGTTTGTTTGTTTGTTTGTTCGTTTGTTTGTTTGCTTTTAATTTTATTTTGTTTTCCTTACATGGGTTTGAATTTTGATAAGTCGTAATTTCTCTCTCTCTCTCTCTCTCTCTCTCTCTCTCTCTCTCTCTCTCTCTCTCTTTTCTTGTTTTTGGTTTGTTTGTTTGTTCGTTGTTGCTTTTTTTTGTTTTGTTTTTTGTTAGATGATTGATTTCTTCGTCGACAGCTTTGAGTTTTACTTACGCTGGATTTTGTTGTTGTTGCAGTGAAAAAGATATGTTTGATGTTTCCATAATGTGTTTGTACGTTTACGCTCTGATTTGTTCTGTGGACTGCGTTGGTGTGGGTTTCTTGGAGTGTTGTTGTTTTTTGTTGTTGCTGGTGTTTGTTTGTTTGTTTGTTTGTTTGTTTGTTTGTTTGTTTGTTTGTTTGTTGTGAGGCGGTGATTTATTTTTGTGAATGGTTCTCGCAGATGTGCGGTTGACAGCACGAATCCATATAGTCCATCCTACCTGTGCGTGCGTGCGTGTGTGCGTGCGTGCGTGTGTGCGTGTGTGCGTGTGTGCGAACAAAGTTCAAAGGTACATCACCAACGACATAATCAGATATGGGGCATGCTGCTGGTTAAGGTCTTTCTCATTACCAGATCCCGTTTCACCCCGGACTAAAAACTGACATCTGTCATGCTCATGAAAATCGAAGGAAACACTTTCACTTCGCCGAGGGACGGAGAGAGAGAGAGAGAGAGAGAGAGAGAGAGAGAGAGAGAGAGAAATGAAATGAAATGAAATGAAATCTTCCAAGAATGAAAAGATACAGGTACAAAGATCTGTCTTCTGTCTTGTCCTTGAAAAAACTAGGAAAACGACACTACAGAGAAATCACAAGCACAAGTACACATATCTATACAAAGAGAGAGAGAGACAGAGACAGAGAGAGACAGAGACAGAGAGTATGAGACTGCCAGAAGGGAGACATTAAAAACATGTTTTAAAAAAAAAAATAAAAAAAAAGCTATTTGAAACTCGAGGAGGGAAAATGAAACAATGGGAGATATGAAATGGGAACATTGTACACAGTGGAAGGATGGCGTTGAAACACTAGTCTTGCAATCAAGACAATGATTATGTTAAATGAGTAATTTGCTTCGATAATTAAACGCTCGATCTCGGTAAAGATCTTACTTAAATCATATAAACAGCTGAGCGCGCATAGTTTTTTGTTTTTTGTTGTTTTTTTTTTAAATCGAATATTCTTTTCCAATGTGTAACGAGAAAAAATCCAAAAGCAGCAACAAACTGACCGACTAAAAAGTGTTCTTTTTTTTTAAAGTCTATTATGAAAATCGAAATTTCACTCTTACAGTAACACCAAATTACGACTTCCTCCTTCGTGGGACGTCTAAAGTACTGTTATTTTATTTTTTTTATTTTTTTATTTATTTTTTTGGCAGTGTATCGCGTGATGACGGATGCTTGAAGTGTGAAGAATGAATGAACCGAGACACTTTCTCCCTATGTTCACTAAGAGAATACAATTAACTAATTAACTAAGTCCGATATCTATAACAGGACGCCTTATTTCGAATTTGCCCACTAATGGAGAAAAAAAAAACAATACAAAACAAAAGACAATAAATAAATGAATGACCTACCTTTGCTCCTCCTTGCAATATACAGGTGCAGTGTAACCCGTTGTAAGAACTGAGCGTTCCTGTTGAGAACGGTTACGATCCTTCCTGTCAGCCGGCAACACCACTGTCTTCTTCAGTCCTAAGTGCCGTCAGAAACTGACAAAAGTGTCGTCTGCTAGCGTCATTGAAAAGTTTCGTCTGAGTCCTACTGTAAGAACTGACCGTTAAATCAATGAGGGTTCCAGTCCTCCGTATCTGGAACAGTACTGTCTGCCTCGCTGAAGCGAGTCCAAAGTGTCGTCTGCTACTTAGAATTGCCGTCTGTTAGTGTTAAAATTGTCGTCTGCTTCCTGCTGTAAGAACTGACCATTCAAATTGTTTCCGATCGCTCTTGTCTTGTCGGTAACAGCGCGGCCTGCTTCAGTCCAAGGTGTCGCCTGTTACTGAGAGAACGTGTCCTCTGATAGCATGAAAAGTGTCGTCTGCTCCCTACCGTAAGAACTGACAGTTCAAATGGGTAACGGTCCCAGTCGTCCGTGTCTTGAACAGTACTGCCTGCCTCACTGAGTCCAAAGTGTCGTCTACCATTGAGAGAACGTGTCGTCTGCAAGTGAGAGAATTGTCGTCTGCTAGCGTGAAAAGTGTCGTCTGCTTTCCGCAGCTGTCCACTGATCTGTCTCCTGTTCCCCGCCAGCCAGCCCCGCTTTACTGTCGCTAGCGACGACTGATCGAGTGGCAAGTCAATAATGAGGAGAAACACGACGACAACGACAATGATGGTGATGACTACTGACTGTCCGCAGCATCTTCTGGTTCCGCTGTCGTCTGCTGGTCTCTCTAATAACACCTCCCACCCTCTCGCTGTCCTGATGAACCCGCCCCGTTCATGTTCCTCCCTCCCCCCACCCCCTCCACCCTCACCCACCTTCCCCGTTTCGAGTCCACCGCCTCCCTTCTTCCTGTGCTCGCTGCAGGTAGCTAGTGGGTGTCAGACAGGGACGGCGACGAGGCGACAGTTGGCGGACACTGTGTCGTCACCTACTGGGGGGCGTAGCGCAGCTTCGCGGCAGTTATTTTGACATCCCTTGCTGGGCCCCTTCCGTGTGGTCTCTGTGTATCTACCGGTGTAGGGAAGTGTCAGTTTACTCAAAATTTTCTGTTTAATGCAGGGAACGGCGACTTTGCTTAAATAAATTGTTGAAAAAAAAAAAAATTGAAGAAGAAGAATATTTAGAACAACGGCAATGAGATACAAACGAAGCCGTACGCGGGTTGGCCAGCGGTTTCAGGATTTTTTTTTATCACTGACTGACCGGCTGTCGGATATCATGTGATCAGTAATTACGCCGCCACATATTATTATTATTATTATCCGCGGTCTCAGTTCAAGTTTTATCATTTTATCGTCACCACCACATATTATGTCACGTTGTTGTAGCAGTAGTAGTTCAGTGCCGGCGGTAGTAGTTATTGTACTCATTCAAGTTTTAGATAAAATGACTTTTAGCTTTAGTTATTGTCTATTGTCCCTTTTTTTTTTTTTTCTTCTTTTTAGCAGTGTGGATATTTAAGAGCGCAAAGTGTGGATATTTAAGAGCGCAAAGTGTGGATATTTAAGAGCGCTTTCACAAGATCACGAGAGAGAGAGAGAGAGAGAGCACTAAAATTTAACAACAACAATCTCCTCCCTTGCAGAGCCCCAGGCTGGCCAGGCGCGCAACACACACACCTAGGGATAGTCGGCGGTAATTGGCTGCGGTATCACATCGGCTATAAGCGCCGCCGCCTGTGATTGGTGGAGGCGATGACAGGCAGCGGCCGGTTATGGTTTACATCGATCGATATCCCACAGTTTTCTTTCCGTCCCGCTACACGCCCTCTCCCCTTCTTCCCGCTATGGAAACGTTTGTATTGATGGTGCGTACTGATAGACAACCTGAAAACTGTGGTGCTTGAAACTGAAGCAAGTGAAATAATTATATAGCACATTTCGTACCCGGCGCGCACGAGCATGGTATCCCACGTTTTGGACTCCGAGTCTTAGTTTTCGTTTTTGGCCCTGTATGCAAAACTGTTTCAGGCAAGACTAACAGTTCTTTGGCCGCTCCTATTGCAGCAAACTCGAGTATAACTTGATTGAAGTGCAACACTCCCACTGAGCCAAATGCAGAAATAAATCAGTAATTATGATATTTTACTTAAGTGTGTGCACTTATCGGATGTACAGATGAATATCCGCCAGTATTTACTTGCATGTCAGTTAAATACGCTGACAATACAATACATTAAAATTCTGCACGCACACACGCACACACACACACACACACACACACACACACACACTGACACACACACACAGACACACTTCGCTCCTTCAATCCTCATTCAGACATACTGCTAAACAGGCGTACATGCAAGGACTGTCAAACCGTGTAACCGGATTTGCTGAGGATCAGTGATATCACATTTTGACCGATACTGAGTTTTGCTGTGATTATATCAGCATAATTAGAACACTGATTTTGCGTCAATCCGAAGGAAGCAGACGACGTCGTGGAACGCACCACACATCAATACACAATCGGCTTGAATGAAAATCAGCACACACAAAATAATCATGGACAAGATACATAAAGATATTTGGGTCCGATGCACGAAAGGAGAGTAGACTAGACTAGTATGCGTCATAGCTGTGAATGGTTTGCCGGTTTGAGGGTGTAACGTCCTTTTTTCCGCCACATACGGGTGATATCAAACACAGGGCAACGAGAAAAAGGCCAGCACGAATACTGGTCCCAGCCGGGACCTCACGAACTCAAACTCACGACCCGAACATTGAAACTGTCGAACACAAGAAAAAAGTGTCAAAGCATTTTCACGCGTGAATTATTTTCACGGCTGCACCCAGTTTCACCGTTTTGTGTGGCTGGAGTGTTTGATCAACCCTCTTTTGTAGGACCGGAGTGTTTGAGTTTGATATCAAAGTCTGGTGAACTCTACTGCTAGCTGTCAAAGCAAGTGGCCAGATTGTAGAAAATCTGTTGTGAAAGTCGCAGTATCACCCTAAGCGTGGCGGTCTACAGGTTAAAGTAAATAGCTGCGAGCTGTCTTTTTTGTTTTTAATAAAAGTAACTAATTCGACCTTCCCCTGCACGAATACTGGTCCCAGCCGGGACCTCACGAACTCAAACTCACGACCCGAACATTGAAACTGTCCCCAGTCTACTGTTCAGCCCCTCCCCCCCAAAAAAAAAAATAAAAAAATAAAATAAAATTAAATAAAAATAAATAAATAAAAATAAATAAATAAATAAATAATAATAATAAATTAATTAATTAATTAAATATATAAATAAATATATCACATGCTCTCTGGAGCACAGCAGCACTGGTTATGGACAGCACGCCGGGTACCTCAAGTTTGGGGTAGATTTTTCGGGCTGAACTGCAGACTGATCTCGGCTCCCCGAATCTTAAAGTATCTCTGGTCTTAAACGTTGACCCCCGCCCCTACCACCGGCTGGAGCCAAATATTTGTGCTGGCTTTTTCGTCGTTGCCCCGTCTTTGATATCACCCTATGTGGTGGAAAAGGACGTTAAACCCCCAAACACCCACCCACCCGCCCCTACCACCTCCATCTAAACGGGCAAACCGCCTATACCACATTAAACATTCTGAGTAGTCTTAAACGCGTCTTAAACGGAATTCTCGTCAGCGTGCATTGTCACGGCACTGCTTGTATGGAGGCTTGTCGTTGGAGGCTTCCGCTCATGCATCTCGCTTTAATCGTTTAGTCTCAGCTTCGTCAAGCTGTAGTCTCGGACTGACACGTTTTTAGTCTCTCCCCATGCATAAGACCCATTCTGTCAATGTTTGCGAACCGCAAAAAGGATATGCTCTGTTTACTCTGACAAAGGCACGCTCTATTTACCCTGGAATATCGCATTTCTGAAGAGAAAAAAGATCAATGGAGCAAATCTGGAACTGCACGCGACTTGCTCCATAACAGCACCGTTTCTTGACAAGTTTGTGTGCACGTGCCGGGTCGCGTGATTTTTTTGCCCTCCCTTGACTTCTGCCCAGGCCCACAGTTGGTTGGCCGGTCGGTCGGTTGGTTTGTTTGTTGGTTGGTTGTTTAACGTCTTTCCCCAGAACTAATAAGGGTGATATCTAAGACTGACGGAGCAATGAGGAAAAAGTCAGCACGGACTTATGGCTTCCATGCGGGATTTCTTTTTTTTTTTTCTTTCTTCTTCTTCTTCTTCTTTTTAACTACTTTCTTGTCCTTGGGTGGCCGGGATAGCCGAATGGTAGAGCGTTCGAGCGAGTCTGTGTGTGTGTGTGTGTGTGTGTGTGTGTGTGTGTGTGTGTGTGTGTGTGTGTGTGTGTGTGTGTGTGTGTGTTCAGACCTGTACAGCCGGTGTGCTAACACTAATTACGTACTCAAATAGTCTATACATTAAGGGAGCCGGGGTAGCCCAATGGTAGCGCGTTCGACTTCCAATGCTCGGGTCGTGAGTTCGAATCACGGCTGGGTCCAAATATTTGTGCTGGTCATTTTCTCATTGGTCCGTCACGGTCATTTTCAATTCTGGCGGATGGCGCATAAGCGCAGCTGTGGAGCCTTGCGCACAAGTCGAGCGGGAAAGAAAAACCAAGCTATCGGGTCAATAGCTAACAGCAGAGCAGCAAACAGAGAAATGTCATTACAGCCAATTAGCGCACTGTGTGACTGTAGTAGCGTTTCATTGTGCCGCATTGTCAACATTGATTCCGGCCGACAAAGCGATTACAAGATGTCTTGGACATCAGTGTATGCATTTGCTGGAGCTGAAGGTTCAAGTGGGCAGTGTATGATTTATCCAGGCCTGGGTATACTGGTAGTTCGCACTGGTTGTTGCATGACAAAAACACCTGAAACATGTTGTTTTTTTGTTTTTTTTTTGGTGTGTGTGTGCAGGAAAATGGGATGCAGAAAAAGCTCTCGCACGTAACAAGCTACCCGTACTGCATGTACAAGCAGGAAACATATAAATTTATATATATATATGACGCACTTTCTGCGCGTCTTTGACTAATGACATAACTGGAGTGTGTTTTTGTGAACTGGTAAACTACTAACTGAGTCATAACTCACACTTTCGCTCTCTGTTTCCTTACTATTTTCGGACGTACAGAACTCATAGTTAACTCACTGAAAGTCTGCGGGATGGGGGTGTTTGGGGGTTTAACTCTTTGACGACGGAGCGCAATTTCTGACACACGATTTCCTATAGGAAATCGTGTGTCAGAAATTGCGCTCCGTCGTCAAAGAGTTAACGTCCTTTTCCACGTAAGGGTGATATCAAAGACGGGGCAACGATGAAAAAGCCAGCACAAATATTTGGCCCCAGCCGGGATACGAACTCACGACGCGAGCATTAGAAGTCCAACGCTCTACCATTCGGTCACCCCGACTCCCCAATGAAAGTCTGCACTGGCGAGTGGTGTAAATACATCTATATAACAGTAGAAGGCCAGCTTCCGCCCAACCGCTTTTTTTTTTTTTTTTTTTTTGAACCTCAGTTGCATGCAGGATGCTACTGACTTTTATCTTTTTAAAGTTTGTTTTCCTTTTCTTTGCTTTTTTTTTTTTTTGGAAAATGTGTCGAGCATCCTTCCTTCATTGGTTCTTTTTCTATTTCTGTGTTTCTTACATATCCAACTGATTAGTATGTGGTTCTTATATGGACATTTTGATTATATTTATACTGCTGGTGGTCAAACAATAAACAATAAACTGTTTTACGTAGACTGTCTGTATGTGTTTGTGTGTGTACGTGTGGGCTTGTGTGTGTGGTGTGCGTGTGTGTGTGTGTGTGCGTGTGCGTGTGTGTGTGTGTGAGAGAGAGAGAGAGAGAGAGAGAGAGAGAGAGAGAGAGAGAGAGAGAGAGATTATACATATATAAACTACTCAGCCTAAGAGATTCCTGTATCGAATCTCGTGCTCGTACATGCAGTGTAATGGATACAATGACTCAGTTTTCTTCTTAATACTTATACACATAGGAATTAAAACCTAAACTGTATCTAAACAGCCTTTTCCCCCTCAACACCGAAAGTCTAGATTTAACATTTTAAACTAATTTGACAGTGGTGCTACTGGTGCAATTCGTGAAAAATCTGTGACGGCGGCAGTGAAAGGGTTAAGCTCTTTCTTTCTTTTTTCGAACTTATTTTTTTTCATAACCTCAATTCATACCAAGTAAGTGGCCTTCACTAACAGAGGTCATAATTTCTTTTATTTATGTCTGCAAGGAACTGAGTTAAACGCTGTTCCCGCTGCAGATGTCACTATTCCTGTATTTTCTGTTTTCGCCCACTTACGTGCTTTTGGACTTTGGTGGTTGGTTTGGTTGGTTACCTGGGGTTTATCGCCCCACGCCACAACGAGGTGGCTGGAGACGGCCCTAAGGGGCAGGTTATGGGGGAGGGGATAGCTACCCTAACTGAACAGTCCAGCTGAGCACTTATTCAGTATGTCGGCCACATTGTATGTATCCTTGACTGTAATGGACAAGTTACACAAACGGATCCAGTTCACAGTCAGAGGAAGCGGGGCAACGTGAAAAAAAGGCCTGTACAAAGTTTTGGACCTGTCGGGATTCGAACCCGAGACCTTTCGATCTCGAGTCCAACGCTCAAACCGTTGAGCCACCGACTCCCCCGGAACCTGGATGTGTCCATGGCCTGCTTCTTAAAGCGACAACCTGACTAAGGCGGTCACTTCCTCCCATTTCCAGCGGGAGCCGGGGTGGCCGAATGGAAGAGCGTTGGACTTCTAATGCTCGGGTCGTGAGTTCGTATCCCGGTTGGGGCCAAATATTTGTGCTGGCTTTTTCATCATTGCCCCGTCTTTGATATCACCCGTATGTGGTGGAAAAGGACGTTAAACTGCCAAACACCCACCCCACCCCACCCCACCCACCCACCTACCTCCCATTTCCAGTCCCTTGGGTTTACAAATAACAGTACAAACGCTCCATGGATCCAGCTCCAACCTTCCGCATCTTCCTTGACAGCGCTTGGCTCGTTTCACTCTCCGCGCGACACGTGCAACATGGAGACTTAACCGCAGGATCAGTGCCGACACTTCACTGTGACCCGCAAGCCATCCGTATAAACCGGCGGCTCCGTCCGCACGCCACGTGTAACGACAACACTAAACAAGGGATTAGTGCCTGACTCTTCACCCTCCGTGATCCGTAACTGACCGAACTCTCTACAGTGGTCACTGGGTATGCGCTCCGCGTGTCACGTGCATTACGGATAGTGGGTGGACACGCCAGGGCGGAGAGGTCGACCGGCGAGTGCATGGAACACTGCAGCTGCATCCTGCGTGGCTTTTTTTTTTAAAGAACTGTTAATGAAAGCAATCAAATTTGCACATGTAAATTTTCCGGTCAAAATTAGGCTCTGGTGTCTTCTTGTGGCACACGAGTCTTACGTTCAAGAGTTCACTCTAAAGAGCTCGAGCCCAACCACCCACTGTCCACTGTATGATAAGACTGGTTCAAAAGGACAAGCCACTGCACGCCAGGAGGAGCCACTTCAACCCACTATTACAGAAGGCGTGGGCCTTCCCCTCCAGGTCCGAGACCGGTGCAGATTGAATGTTAGTTAGTTAGTTAGTTAGGAACAAAGACTCTTTCGCGGCTAGCAGATTGCATGATAGTGGCTTGAAGTGGCTTCGAAGATTTCAAGTCAGTAAAATTGCGATTCGATTTTTGTATGGGCTTTTATGAGTTAAAACTCGCAGTTTCAGTCGGTCGAAATCAATTCAAGTGTTATCGGGGGCACATCATTGTGAAAACTCTCTAAAAAAATAATGGCTCAGGGTAAGATCATAGTACTAATCATAATGCACTCATTACGGTCGCGTTTGCTTGACCCCTCAACTTGAGGACAGCGGTCACTTCGCTGCGCGGCCGGTCCCACGTGTGTCACGTGCATTGACCTCTGCGCCTGCACCTGCACGAAGCAGTGTTGGAGGAGGACATTGACGAGACAAGGATGACTGAGTGGAAACAAATTGACGTGCACTTATTTCTGATTCCATCTTTTGTCATGGGATTTTTTTTTTGGTGGGTGGATGGGTGGGTGTGGGGGGGGGGGGGGGGGGGGGGGGGGGGGGGGGGGGGGGGGGGGGGGGGGGGGGGGGGGGGGGGGGGGGGGGGGGGGGGGGGGGGGGGGGGGGGGGTTGACGAGGGCGGGAGGAATAGGTGGGAGAACGGATGTTGTTGTTGCTGCTGTCTGTATGTGTGTGTTGTTTTAGTTGTTATTTTGTCGTTCGTTTTTCGGGGTGTGTGTGTGTGGTGTGTGTGTGTGTGTGTGGTGTGTGTGTTGTGTGTGTGTGTTTTGTTAATTGTTGTTGATGTTTTTTGTTTAGTTTTGCTGTTTGTTAATTTGTTTGTTTTTGTTTTTCTTAGGGGGATGGGGGTGGGAGCTGGAATCCGAAGCATTTGTCACATAAGCAAAAATTACCCAGACTACAACACTTTTTTTTTTTTTTTTTTTGGACGTATGAGATAACGTATACCGAATGAGAGTTTATTAACTGTGCAAGTGGTCAGTCAATCTGAATTCCTGAACCCCGTGAAACAGTACAATGTATCCTACACGAATACTCTCCAAGAAATTATTTCCTCGTACGCAAATAAAATAGATAAGATAAAGTAAAATATACTCGGGATTGGGCCTCGTGACTAACTTTGCCTCGCGTGTCACACCGACACACTAACAAGCCACATCTATGACACCGCCACAGCAGGACAACTAACACGTCAGCGTCCCTTTGAACAACGCCCTCTGCATGACCGCTCGCAACAGGGTTACGAAAGTTTTCCAAACTAATCATCCCGCCCTGTGCCCCCCACTCTACGTTTTCACGCATGGCTGGTTTCTGTGATTTGCGCCGTGACTGACCAGTGGTGGTCATCGGCCAAAATCCTGTAATTCTCCCTGCACGCGCCGGCTCTGAGCCAGAGAGCCAACACGCTGTACTGTCCGCATTGTCTAGAGTAGGGGGGTGATCTCGATAATACAACTGATAATGGAAAGTCTCGGAAAGTAGACGGTATCTCGGCTGCTGTGCGTGTGTCGCCCCTGCGGAGGTGTACGTCACAGTCGCGTGGCGGTGGAACTCACTGATAAGTGTTGTTATGACGTCATTACTTTCGTTGTGACGTAATCAGCAATAGTAGTTGTTGTACCGCCCGAACGCTTGCGTGTAGTAGTGGATTTCGTGTTGATCTTGCATGACTTCGCTTGTGCACCGTCGCAAGAAATACTGCTTTTCTTTCAGGATTTCTTTCTTTTTTCCTTTCTTTCTGTCTGTCTGTCTGTCTGTTGTTGTTTTGTCGTTGTTGTTGTTGTTGTTGTTTGTGTTGTTGTTTTCGATCTTTCTTTCAGTCTTGGGGAGCCGAGATAGTCGAATGGCAGAGCGTTGGGCTTTCAATGCTCGGGTCGTGACTGAGTTCGAATCCCGGCTCAGTCTGGCCAAATATTTGTGCTGGCCTTATTCTCGTCGTCCCGTCTTTGACATCACCCATACGTGGTGGAAAAGGACGTTAAACTTCCAAACACCCACCTATCAATCATCTCTCTCTCTCTCTCTCTCTCTCTCTTACTTTTGTTCATTTTTGGGGCGGTCGGTGGTCTAGTGGTTAAGAGACTTGTCACCAATGCGAGAGGTCAGGGGTTCGAGTCCCTCTTGGGGCAAAGAATTTTTCCTTCTCGTATGTGGCACCGTTCATTCGGGCCGATCGTCGGGGGTTCTCTCCGGGTACTCCGGCTTCCTCCCCCCTCTGCTTTGGAAATGTTCAGCCCAGTAAATTTGAAAAATAAATGCAATTCTAAATTCCGAAATTTAAATAGCTGAGCTGACCCTTCGCACCACGTGATTGTAATATGTTCATGTCCAGTGTGTGTGAGAATGCGTGTGATTCACGTGAGCGTGCGTGTTGGGTTCAGTTCGCAACGCTTTGAGCCGATTCACGAAATTGGGTAAAGCGCCTCTACAATACTCATTATTATTATTATTATTATTATTTTATTTTGGCTTGTACCCACAGGAGACTGCTTCTTAGTGTGGATTTCTTGTGGAACTGGTACGAAAAAATGACTGAATAAATCAATAAATACTGTGTAATTGTGCATCGTTATAAGTAGAGTCATACATCTTGAAGTGTATTATATTTAGCATACAATACTTGTTTTCTGTGACAAAGAATCAGCCAAAACAAAGGAAGTCTCGATATCAAGACAAAGTGCACATAAAAACTCGACAAAAATCCGAAAGTCTCTACATTGTTAAGATTGTGGCACAAAGGGTGTGATATCACCAGATACCAAACGGCCGCATCGACGGAAACAACCAATGACTTTCCCCGTTATAATAATAATAATAATACCCTACAACTAGCACTGCATTCGAGATAATAACCAATGTCCCCCTCCCTATGACGCCAAGAGATTATAACAGACGGCTGCACGCGGCTTTCCCACTAATCACTAGTGTCCACCGGAACTTTTTCTGTTGTGCCTCCTCAGTATTACGGACATCTTGCCAATTTCACGCACCGGTGCGAGAAGAAAGAAGGCATGCGGCGCGCATGCGAGGTCGCGAGTCCCGTGGTTATCAGTCAGCGGAATCACACACCAGCGTTCGCGTGCGCCGCACGTGCACAGAGCTGACAGAGCCTGGACACTGTGACGTCACGGGTGGGCGGACAGGCCCAAGGAGGAGGGTAGGGAGAGTGGGTAGTGTGGAGGGCGGAGGGTGGATTAGGACAAAAGAAACAAGAAGGGTCGGGTGCGATCAAAGGTTTTGGTGAACACGGTGGTTAGCATGGACGTTTACGTGAGCCGGAGGGGGGGGGGGGGGGGATAGGAGGGGGGGTTGACGGTGGGGTCGTGGGTTTAGGGCGGGAGTGTCCATTGGTGGTACCGTAAGTGTGACATCGTGTTTTCTTTTCGTTTTTCCTTCTTTATATGTCTGTCATTATTCCTTTTGTTTCTTTGTTTCTTTTTTGTTTATTGGTCTGTGTGTTTATTTGTTTGTTTCTTTTGTGCGGTTTTTCTTTCGTGTGGGTGTGGTGGTTTTTCTTTTGGGATTTGTGTGTGTGTGTGCCGGTGTGTGTGTGTGTGTGTGTGTGTGTGTGTGTGTGTGTGTGTGTGTGTGTGTGTGTGTGTTGTGTGTGTGTGTGTGTGTGTGTGTGCGGGGGGAGGGGGGAGGCAGGTAAGGGTTGCTTTTTTCCCCTCGTGCATTTTTTTTTTTTCAGCCACTGCCAACCGGGTCATTCACTCATCAATTTCCATGGACAATGTTCACGAGCGTTGAACGGAACAGAACAGATCAACGTCAAAAGGACACAAGACCACAAAAATGCACTGTATCATACAAACCACACACACACACACACACACACACACACACACACACACACACACACACACACACACACGGAATCCAATATTACCTGCCATACACAGTCGCAGGAGCCGTTTTGTGTGCTCGTCACGAGTGCAGTGGGAGGTACCGAGAGTGGGAGGTACCTAACGGTTCACCAGGGTCGCTCCTCTCCCCTTCGCGACAGCCCCCCCGTGAAGCAGCGAATTATAGAGTCATTCAAAACGGTTTCTGTGGTCGATATCTGTTTTGTGTTCCCTTCCCCATCACTGCTGCATCTCCATCACCGCTGCATCTTCAGTCGTCCCGACCGCTGGAAAATGGCCTATAACAAGCGAAAACCAATGGCTGCAATGTTAAACGACTTTAAAAAAAAACGGTTCAGCGTAAAATTAGAAAAAAAAATGAAAAGAACAGAAAAAATACTGTAAAGAAATATGAGTATTTGGGGGCAAAATAATAAATAAATTAAAATTTCAGAGCCAGCAATAATAACATTGCTGTAATGATTTCTTTTTTTTTTTGAAAAATAATGAAAATATAATATTTCTCTCAGTTTGTGATCTGCCATCGTAAGGTTCCTGTAATGATAAAAGGTATGTACCATACGTTTACATATTTGTAGACATACTAGTCATGCGGTAATTGTGTGTGTGTGTGTGTGTGTGTGTGTGTGTGTGTGTGTGTGTGTGTGTGTGTGTGTGTGTGTGTGTGTGTGTAAAGTTTCATGTTCCAGTTTTAAGTTTGTTTGTTTGTTTGCACATTTATAAGTTTTTAACTTGTTGTGCTCGGCCTCGTGGAAATTGTGAGAGTGCATTTTCTATTTGTTCAAAATGAATTAAAACTGTTTAAACCAAAACGGCAAGTTTGAAACTTGGTCGCAAGACCAAAACTTCCACCCTTTTCAAATAAAGTTATTTCAGTTTCATTCTCTCTCTCTCTCTCTCTCTCTCTCTCTCTCTCTCTCTCTCTCTCTCTCTCCCTCCCTCCCTCCCTCTGTGTGTGTGTGTGTGTGTGTGTGTGTGTGTGTGTGTGTGTGTGTGTGTGTGTGTGTGTGTGTGTGTGTGTGTGTGTGTGTGAATGGAGAGACAGACAAACAGGCAGACACAGAGGAGAAGAAGAAGAAGAAGAAACTGGACTAAGGCATTGCGGCTTCACGCCGTAAATGGTTGTAGCAACTGACTCCCCGTGCAATAACAACAAAATCTCTGCTCCGGACAATCCTGGTGCCCACCTGGCCGAGAGGTGGACTTCAAAAGCCAGCCACTCCCCCTCCTCACACCAGCCCTCGCTCTCTCAGGTGTCTCCATGGGCAAGCTGCTAATTTCAAACCGACGGTAATTGGGACAAATTAGCCCAAAAATGAAAAATCTCAATTCTGTAGCGGTCCCAGTTTTGTTCATTATGAGTGCTATTGTTTTTGTTTTTTTTTTTTTCCTTTTTTTTTTTTTTTTTTTGTTGAGTTGCTCGGTTATTGTTGTTGTTGTTTTTTTTTTTGTTTTTTTTAATTTTTGTTTGTTTCTGTTGTTGGGGGAAGGGGTGGTCATCGCGAGTTTTTGAAAATAAAAATATTGGTCGTTTAGTTTTGTTGTTGTCGTTTTGATTTGGAGGG
>JACVVK020000077.1:1152500-1240000 GCA_018292915.2 Batillaria attramentaria
TTTTTTTTTTTTGCTGCTCCAACTCTTTGCCAGCTCCAGTGGTGTTCCTCCCAGGTGAGTGCAGAACTAAACCTTCCAATGTTTCATAAAATTATTGATTAAAGATTTTCAGTTTGCCTGTTACCGTTATGTGGGTACCCAATTTTATGTTCTCATTTTTAAACAGTTTGTATTTACTTTTTCGCTTCTTTTTTTTAGAAATACAGAGGATGTTTGAAATCGCAAAACAAGTACTTGTATCTGTTCCTAGAAACAGATCTGCTGTTTGTTTTTGTTGGTGTTAAATGGTTGCCTGGCACTTTCTTTATGCCATGACAACTAACTGGCCCATGTAATACTAGCAAGCACACACACACACACACACACACACACACACACACACACACACACACACACACACACACACACAGAGGAAATTCAAAATACAACATATTTATATCTGCACCAAAATTACATCCAGGACAATTGTATCATATACAAGTTATTTATCTCTGTAAACAAGTTCATGGAACTTGACCAGTTCTTTACAAAACATTTCATCATACATGCTTGCAAGAATAAAACTTGACAGAAACAGGTGCAAAAAGTTCAAAAACTAACCACATGTATGCAGTCTCTTTTGTACTGATGTAACTATGCAGGGGGCGTCACTGGCTCTGTAAGAGCGGTACAGGCGAACAGTTCCACCACCTTCTCTTGTCACTACAGATCTTGTAATGACAACAAAAGGAACCTACACAGAAAATGAGGAGACAGCCCTTAATGCCATCACTACTGTTCCCGAATGATGTGTATCATATGAAAACATGGGTTTTTTTATGGCTCAAATATTACCGCTGATATAGTACACCTTTCTTGGTCGCCTTGCTCCTTTTTTTTTTTTTTTTTGGGTGGTGGTGGTGGTGGTGGGGGCAGGTCTGTTATTTATAATTCTTGCTGAAACTTGAACCAAAGACTTTTTTTTTTTTTTAGATTTGCGGAGGGAAGGTGGGAGGGTTGGTGGTGCAAAAAGTGGTACAGAGGACGCTGTAGTGCTGTACCTGGCAGCGACGCCCCTGCTATGGGGTTTACGTTCAGCGTGTACAAAAGGCAGACATGATAAACGCACTACAGATGGCACTGCAAGCATCAGCATGCCTTCAGTGTGGCACCATAGTCTCTGCTGTCATTCTCAATTATTGTAAACATGGGACTAAAATCTTTGAAACCTTCTGCATGTTTGATGGACAAAAAAGAAAGAAAGAGGCCGCACTGTATGACACTGACAGTACGACAGGATTGCATTCCATACAACTTAGTGCAATTATACAACTATGTACATACTATTGTAATTTGTACAGCGCAAATATTCATCCTATTATACAGCACACATATTCTCTCTCTCTCTCTCACACACACACATGCACACTCTCCAACACATTTTCTTATTTGCGTGTGACATATGAAGGGCTATGACAGAAGGGGGACAATGGGTGATTTGGGGCTTGTGCAGTTCTTGGCATCACTGAGAAGTGCAGGAAATAAGCTTTCTTTTGCTACAGACATTTCTGTAGCATGGTGGAGGCCTAAGATGTGTTTCTTGAAAGCTTGCTCTTCAAAAGCTGCCATGTTGAGAAAACAGGGTTGTAAAGTGTGACATGGGGAAGATGCCAATATGGCGTGGTTGTACCATACTCATTTTTAACATGTTTCTAAGCTACATTCTGCCTAGAAACTTTCACAGAAGCTTTATTAGTTGTTTAAGAACCCCAAAATGACAAAATCTCAAACTCGCTAAATTTGACCTACCACTTTTTTTGGTTTGTTTTTTTTCTTTTGTGTCAGTTCTCTCAAAAGTAGTGGCAGACCCCCCTGTACAGCACATTCGTTGACTTCCAGAAGGCGTTCGACAGTGTTGACAGGGAGGTCATCTGGAAGCTGATGTCTCACTACGGTTTCCCACCAAAGTTTGTCAACATCATCCGACAGCTGTACGAAGATGCCACCTGCCAGGTAATCCACGACGGGAAACTGACAGAACCATTCACAGTACGGACCGGCGTTCGTCAAGGCTGCATCCTCTCACCCACAATCTTCCTGATGGTGGTCGACTGGGTCATGAGGCAAGCCACCGACGGTAAGAGGACAGGGATCCAGTGGACCTTCAGCAAACAGCTCGAGGACCTGGATTTCGCGGACGACATCGCCCTCCTCTCCCACAAGCAACAAGATGCGCAGGAGAAGCTGAACAGAGTCGCCGAAGAAGCTGAGAAGACCGGCCTCAAGATCAACATCAGCAAGACCGAAGTCATGAGAGTCAACCACAAACAGCACGACCCCATCCAGCTGCACCAGGAAGACATCAAAGAGGTGGACAAGTTCATCTACCTCGGCAGCGTTGTCAGCAAGGATGGAGGAACGGACGAAGACATCAAGAGCCGCACCAACAAAGCCAGACATGCCTTTCGCACTCTGCGCCCCATCTGGAGATCCACAGCCCTATCCCTGCGAAACAAGATCCGGATCTTCAACTCAAATGTGAAGTCGGTCCTACTCTATGGCTCGGAGACATGGCGCACCACCAAGACAGGCTCCCACAGGCTGCAAACCTTCATCAACAGATGGCTCCGCAACATTCTCAACATCAGATACCCACTGGTGATCACCAACCAAGACCTCTGGGAGCGAACAAGACAGGTCCCCATCGAGCAGGAGATCAAGAAAAGGAAATGGGGATGGATCGGACACACTTTGCGAAAGCCAACATCAAATGTCACCAGGCAGTCCCTTGATTGGAACCCCCAGGGAAAGCGCAAAGTGGGCCGACCGAAGCAGACCTGGCGGAGGAGTACGGACGCTGAAGCCAAGGCCGCCGGAACGACGTGGGCCGAACTAAAGAGGGCGTCCCAGAACCGAGTGCGCTGGCGGAGTGTGGTTGCAGCCCTATGTTCCCCAGGGAATAAAGAGGACTAAACTAAACTAAACTCTCTCAAAAGTGGCTGGGACACTTGGTCCCCCTTTTATGAAAGCCCATGACATATTTAGGATTCTGACAATGACAAAGTGGTACCCTGAGAAACTAAAGGTGAGTAACATACCAAGCAAAGTGGAGCAAAGATTGGTCTATTGGCGAAACTGAACCTCAGTCAAAATGTGAACTGGTCCTAAGGAAGTTCTGAGTACAAAATACTGGAAGTGTAAATCAATGACTCGAACCCCACATGCTTTCAGTACGGTGCGCGCCGCTTAGAAACAAACCCCATGCGTACGGACTCCAAGGCTCGCTTAACGAGACTGCTTGTTCATTTCTAATAAACAAACAAACTTCGGAAATTAATTAGGAAATATAATTTGTGAGTGCACATCAAACAAGCAGCAGCCTGACAATTCTGCCGCTACACCAGGGCTTCCTATATAATCCGCATCAGACATCGGTCATAGACCGATTTATTTTCAAAACATCGGATTACTTTCTTACCAAGGCGGACATGTTATACCACTCCGGTGCCACGCCGAACGATATTCAGGACAAGTGTCCCATACTTTTATTGTCAGCCAGGCCCTCTGTGCTGTAGGTCCCCACAGAAGTGAAGCCACGGGACAGCAAACTATGAAAAACTTAAAAGACGCAAGGAAAAAAAGCCTCTGATTATTTTGAGCGGCTTATACTGATATAGGCAAAATAGGTCATGCTAACTGAACTGACTGTGTATACTGTACAGCTTTTTGTTGTTGTTTTTTTTTAAGCCACAAACCTCCAGCCAAGTACTGTCTATGATAAATTAACACAACCTGTACAAAACATTCACACGTCATTTAGTGCAAGTTATCCTCTCTCAATGAACGGTCGATGAAAAATCATTCACTGTAAAATGTACACGGTTCAAGGCAGCTATACAAATTATCAAAACAGACAAAGCAGGCCACTGTTTGGAGATCTGCTGCGACCAGGCAAAAAAGCGCACACTGTCACTTTTTCAGTAATGTGAAATATGATAGGATGGTCACTCTCTCTGTAGTCCCTCTGTACTGAAATTAGTACAGCACACTGCATAGTCAGTCGACAGCATGAGCGTTCCACGTAGAATCATCAGTTCCTGTACACTACACATGGCACAGTGGAACATCGTTGTGATCAAAAAAATTTCTTCGGCAATGCTCACTGACCGGCTCAAAAGCAACATAACTTTTGCTGGGTAATGGCTGCGATCTGGGCAAGCAAAAAGCCTGAGAGTGCTGATGGGGCAAAAACATGTTTCCAACCCGGCACAACGGAGTGCAGGCTGTACGCAATCACCACATGCTGCAAGCAATGTTAACTTGAAAGGGTCCTAACCTCTGAAAATTGTTCAGTTAATCCATGGCCGTACGTAAGCACAAACAAATGCAAGAAGAAGCAATAAAAGGGGCTTTGGGCACTGTAGGGGAGAGAACCGAGTCTCATATCAAATAATCAGCAGATCCCAGCAAAATAGAGGGGAGAGAGAGAGAGAGTGTTGCTTGGCTGTTTTTGGATTTACCGTCCGTTTCCATCATGTACAGGTGATAACAAAGATGGGGGAACCAGGAGAAGGTTACAGAGACAGCATCTGAAAGGATGGCACTGATTTTATTTACCATTTAACAGACGGCCTCATGCCCATACACAAATATGAAGGGGCTTGCGGCGCAGTCAACCTTGGTGCAAAGAATTTGAATTTTTGCTGGTTCATAGATGTTTGGCTACCTGTACCAGCTGAGATTCAAACTCACAACCTGAGCACTGTCAGACCAACGCCGCACCAGCTCGGTGATTCCGCCTGCCCAGAAAGAGAGGGTGGAATAAGGGGTAAAAAAAAAAAATAAAGGACTGAGAGGCAGTCACGTGTTTACATTATTTTTATCATCATTATGAATTCTTCTTCTTCTCCTTCTGCGGTCAATTTGACTGGTTGCGTCAGATCTGCAGCCCAGTTGCCATGATGAATCCCCCGTCTTCTCCAGTTCATGATGGCTACCCCAAGCTGCACCTGTAGCTCTGGCCTGGTTTCATGCCGGAAAGACAGCATTATCATAACAGAAATGCAACAAGTTTAAATGATGCCAAACACATCCCGGCACCTCTGACAAGGTGGACAGTAAACACAAACGCACCGGGCTACTTCAGTGAAATCAAGGGAACAAAACTGAGACTTTGGGATGCTGCAAGGGAGGCAACTGTACTCATCTGGGATCGCATTGCGGATCTGCAGATCCCAGCACAGAAAAAAAAAAATGATAAGGAGAAAACAGCCACATGCAGTTGTGTAGTCCTGAGGAGCAAAATAGTTTCCCCAGAAAATCATGTTGCAGTTGAGCAGTCCATGTCCATGGCAAAGTCTGAATGTATGCGCCACATCTGAATAAACTCCGCAATGTGTATATCCGTGGGTCAGGCAGTTCCCGCCAACTTCCAACGATCAGTCCATTGTCTGCACTATCTGTGTGCGCTGCTCTATTCGTTGCTTGGTAACCAGCCCCAGCGGCCTCAAGTTTTCTCGCACTCGCTGAAGCTTCTTCTCCGCGCACTCAGTGACCTGGCGATTCAACTCTCCAGCCGAGTATCCCAGCAGCATCTTGAGGTCGCACACAAACTTGTAGACAAACCTTTTGCCATGGACCTGAAGCAAAGAAACTCAAGGATCACTGATACTGACTTTGCAACTACTTGAAATTTTCAGGCTTACCATTCTAAAAGGTAGGTGCTTCTTTGAAAAATCTATTCACCAGATAGTGATTGGTATAACATTCTGTGATGAGAACAGAAGCAATCAACTGTATCATGTGTATCAAAAATTCCTTTTTTCTCCCTTTTTGTTTGGTCCTTTAAAAAAAAAAAAACTAAAAAAAAAAAAACCCACTTATTTTAATATTTAAATTTTTTTTTTTTTTTAGAAAAAAATCCTTTTTGCACAGACTGTAATGCCGTGTTATATCCTGACAAGATGCCCTCTACACAAGGCCGTTCGATGCAAACAATCCTGGATGATCTTTCCCTGTCTCTTAACTGACAGTCCCCAATGAACACTAAAACAATGGAAAGTTCACACAGAGTCTAAGCTCATACCTAAAACAACCTACTAAGCCAACAGGACAAGGCAAACATCTCATCACGGACACCAAACAATGCACATCTTTCTACCTTGCAACATTCACTTGAGCTAGAATGGAAGTTCAACAACTCATTGTTACCATTTCTCACCTTTGCTATCATGTCTCCATCGTAATAGTATCGGAGCGCACGGGACAGTTTCTCGTAGTTCATGGTGGGCTTGTTTTTGCGCTGGCCCCACATCTGGGCGACCATCTCTGGGTTGTTGAGTTTGAACTCGCCCTCCTCTCCCAGCCACTGGATTATCTCCCTGCATTCCTTGTCCGTCAGCAACTCCAGGAGGAACTGCCAGAGCTGGATCTGGCCGTTGTTGCCTGGCGACACAAGAAAAACTTGCATTAAACTTAAAGACAAAGTACCAAGCCACGCAAAGTTCTATAGAGTCTGTTAATTAAAGGTTTACCACAGTTGGGTTCTAAACAAGAATGTACAAAAATCTTCAAGATTAGGTAACGAAATAACCCTACAAGTACAAACCCAGGGTAATGACTAAGAGCTCCACAAGCACCGAGTACCTAGGGCAGGTCACTCTTAATCAAGTACGCTAATTCCACCGTGATTCAGCCCACCACCGCCTATCACAGAAACAGATGAATTTGACAAGCATCACACGGCACCAAGCCCACAGAAATACAACTGGATCTGAAATGGCGAAAATCTACAAACAGCGCACTTGACAGAAAAACCACAGCTTTTATCTTCACAAACCTGTTCTGTTTCCTGGTGATAACCTCTCATCACCAGTTATCCTGGGAGATCTTGGTCGCTGCTTTCCCACCGTTCTCACTCGCCCTGTTCGGTTGTGAAAAACCACAAATGAGTTTGCAGACAGCACAAAACTAAATACTAGCAATGTAAAGCAAAGACCAATGAATTTTTGTTTTCAAAGCAAGAACTCAGAACAAGCGTATTCCTTATTTAAGTCAGCGCTTGGAAACTGCCCTACACAGAGTAAAACTGAAAGACATTCACGCCAGAAAGATTTGAAGAATCATTCAAAGCCCAACAGCAGGAAAGACAGTTATGTTCCATCACACTGTAAAGGATGGTCATTAATATAGCTTGACCCACTGAAGGTGAGGTATTTAAACCTACAACAGAACTCACCCTCACCATCTGTAGTAGATACTGTGATGGTTGTCACTGCCTGAGGGGCTGGCTGTTGCATCACCGCTGAAATAAAAAATGCCAACAAAATGCTGTGTGATTTTTTTCGTCTATTTGTTTTGTTTTTTGTTCACTGTAAAACTAAAAGCAAAAATCAGTCTAGACAGGAAACTGCCTCTGCATGATAAAGTTTTCACCATCCAGATCAACATTAGTTGTCCTCGTCTTTGTCAGAATGCACTGACGGTAACAAAATTTAATGACAAACCACAAGAGCATAACCTAGAGAAGATTCATCAAAGCAAGCGGTGATAAAGATTCACCGTAACATACACATTTAAAACATAAGGGTTGACTATAACACCTGAGAAAATTATTTAATATCGTTTTTTGCTTCTGTTTGTATTTCATATGTTTGTTGTTGTTAATTGTGACTCTGTAACTGATAACGGATGCAGCACCACTAACCCACAAACTTGCACTTTCTCAGGAGCTCCAAGTGAGTCCAGAAGATGTCTCCAGGGTCATGGGGTATGTGTTTGACGAACTCGGGATGTGTCATGGCACACAGGTTTCGCCCGTCCATGCTGAAGCTGTTGATGTTCACCCCGTGTAAGCCAAACTCCTTCACTGCCCACTGTATCCAGTGACGCACATGTACCTCTGTCCACTGCATAGGATCTGGAAACACATTCCGCATACTTCAACTAAAGCATACAAAGTTTTTCTTATTTAACTACTTCATTATCCTTTCGAGAATTTACGCTTGTGTCCACCGAGGAAAGTGCATCCCTACAGTGCAGCATCACCCGTTTTACCAGTTTAATTTTTTTTCGGTGTGTGTGTGTGTGAAAATTTATCACATATCACAGCTCCGTGTGGGGTCAGACCCACACTTAACAATGATAATGGTTACAGCTGCTCAGTAACACAAATGCTAAAACCGGACGACCTTACCTTTTAGCCACTGCTAATCCACTACTTTTTTAAATCATAAGAAACACCACGCTACACCAAAACTGAAACTCTAAACAGTGTCTTTGAAGTACTTTGCTACAAATACAATATATAAAAGCAATCCAGCAAAAGAGTACTGCGCACCTTCCATTTGCAAAATTGCTCACCGAAAGGTATTTTCAACCGTTCCTGGTCTCTGCGGAAGTTCTGATCGACTATCCATCGTGTGACATTTTCCGTCTCCTCTGGTAAAGGGATGACAACTTTGGCATTTGTGGGAGTCTGTGGGGCTGCCTGCACTTGTTCCACAACTGCAACACAATAAACCAAGAACTGTTTCAAATACTCTCAGTGTGTGATTCATTCTGTACCACTGCATGTACAGCCTGCGCCTGGAAGCTGAGAGATGCTAACACTGGAATCAGCTATCACGGACTATAAAGAGTCTGTTGTGTTAAAAATTTTGAAATTACTACAGTCAAACCTGTGTAAGGCGGTCACCCAAGGGACGGACCCAAACTGACCGCCTTAGACAGGTGACCGGATTATCCAGGGTGGCATGTCAACAGCTAGCATGTCAGGGGATCCTCTGGGGTGACCAGGTTAGACAGTGGCATAGCTTATACAGGTGACCGCCTTGGCAGGTTCGACTGTATAATGCATTAAACTTTACATAGCAACAGGGTATCCTGTGAAACAAACACCACCGAAAGTGAAAACTGTCTACTAGAATATCAAGGTACACCGTAGACAAGTGTATGATACTAGTGATAGCACTCTATGTGTAGCTGCATAACCATAGTCTTAATCAAGGAAACTGGTTCACACATGACTGCACCGCTACCCACCCTGTTCTTGGACTGGGGCTGTTTCCAATTCATCTGTGGTTTTCAGGATGTCTAAAATGTTGATTTTCGGCTTGACACCTGCAAGCAATTTTTTCAAACACAAGAAATTACAAATAATTGTTAATGTAATTCCAACAGAGAGAGAGAGAGAGAGAGAGAGAGGAAAGACAGACAGACGGAGACGAAAAAAAAAAAAAAAAAAACCCACACACAAAACAACAAAAAAAAAAAAAAACATAACCATAAAACCCCTTATACCAACAACAACAACAACCATGATACCACCAATACTGATACTGAAGAATTGCAATAGCAAAATTAGTGCCCTTTGTTTGACACTACATAGAAAATGTCTAACCACCAGAGGGTGCTAAAACCGACCTGGTTGTGACTTGACCTCCAAATTGACCTGCACCATGCCCTCTCCCTGTACACACTGCTCCACAAGGCTCTTGTCACCGTCCAGCTGAAGGGGAAACAGACACAGTGATACTGATAGCAGTGATGCGTGTACATGTACGCCACAATCAAAGAACATCAAGGTGAATGACATAGCATGCTTCAGTCTAAATTACTCTAATGAAGTTTATTTGAGGTAACTGAACAAACCTGTTTTAATTTGCTTTATATTGTTTTGTTTTTACCCCCCCCCCCCCCCAAACACACACCCTGATGACACCTTCACAAACAAGACAGAGTACAAAGGATGCAAACAAAAGTCTGGCTGTTGCATACAACATTATACATGTATCTCTTCTTTCTCTTTCTTCATTTTATTTACTTGTGTTTGTTGTTTGTGTGTGTGTGTGTGTGTGTGTGCGGGGAGGGGTGCTTATAAACATACATACAGTATAAAACCTGGCTAAAACTGTTTCCTCTCTTTACTCTTTTATTTATTCTTCAATTTTTGCCCCCAAGGGATCATGTGCCTTATGCACTTTGACCTTGCCAATCAAGTTTTGCACAGCCCAAAAGAGCAGTTTGTGAATTTATGCAGCAGCAGAGGGAACCAGACCAGTGCTACAGCAGATATGTAATTTCATCATTCTAGCCCAGTAACACCAATCACAAGGCTAGTATCCCGCTTCAGCGCATCCAGAACATTGCTGCTCGCCTTGTCCTTCGCTTGAAAAAGTCCGACCACATCTCTCGTGCACTCTGCTCTCTGCACTGGCTTCCACTCTCTCAAAGAATTAAATACAAGATCTGCACCCTCTGCTACAAGTGCATCCATAACTCCGCCCCATCCTACCTGTCTGACTTGTTGGAACTCTACACTCCGTCACGTTCCCTCCGGTCTTCATCCGATACCCTGATATTCAGAATCCCACGCACTAAACTTTCTTCTGTTGGCTCTCGAGCTTTCTCCTACGCTGGTCCAAAAGCCTGGAATTCACTGCCTCTTTCGCTCCGCCAGTCAACCTAACTCGAAACCTTCAAAACAAATCTAAAAACCTACCTGTTTTCATCTCAAAGCTCCGTCTAATCTCCCTCCGTCTTTCTCCATCTCCTTATTAAGTACCATACATGCAGTTGCCCTGGCCCTGAACCTTCACGTCTATCTGTCTCTTTACCTGTACTCTAAGCGCTTCGAACTACCTTCCATGTAGATTAAGCGCTATATAAATAAATTATTATTATTATTATTATTAGTATTAGTAGGACTGGTACACCCTTTTTTTCACACACCTGTATGCTGTCCTGCAGAAAGAACTGGTGGTCGGCCAGCGAACACTGCAAGCGAATTTCCAGCAGTCGCTTAAGGGTTGAGAGTGGTTCAGCTATGTCCATGTGTTGGATGATAAGGTTCTGGTAGTGAGGAGCAGGCTGCTGCCCCCCCAGGATCTCTTCCTCGTACACAATACTGCAAACAGCCACAGTAAGTGTGTGAGTTGTCCAGTGATCATTTTTTGTTGAAAATCTATGGGTGAAATGGCCCACTGTGACCAACTTCTATGGACCATTTCCAAATTTTATGGGTCATTCTAAAACGGAACCGAGCAGATGAAAAAGCACCTAATTTAAATTATATAAACTCTGAGTAATTGGGGTCACCTTAATGTTTGTGGAAAATTCTCCTGTTCGGCACACAACTTTTCGTGTATGAAAAGCGCTCCAAAACGAGGCTCTGGGATAGACGAACGATTGCTTCTGATTGGGCAGACCAGACCACCTGATTGTAGTCTCACCCAATGAGATTTTACGTAACAATAGCTGTCGCTGGGTAGCAGACGAATTTTGTTAGGGAGTCTTCAGACTGTGAGCGCACAGCACTCTGTGTCGAAACTTTTAAAGTTATAATGATGCGCCGATCGGCGCACAGCTTAAGATTTTTATGGGTCATTTGTTTTATTTATGCGCCAATGGCGCAAGGCGCGGACATAAAATGACCACTGGTTGTCAGGTGGAGGAAAGAGCAAAAAAAACAAAAAAACAAAACAAACCCCAACCTAATTGTCCTGTCCAGGCTACCAATCCTTTGATTTTATGTCGTGTAACTGTACAGGGTCCATACAGGTTCACAGCCTCAAAAATCCATGACTTTTCGAGGCCAACTCTCCTGTTTTCCATGACACCTTCCTCGCCCTCTTTCACACTGACAGTAATGACACAGTGAGGGTAGAAATTATGAGCTTATCCAAGTTATCGCAGTCAGCAAGATCAATGTTCAGAGTTAGTCATTAGCCTTATAGAAAGGCAGTTTGTTAGTATTCTTGGCAATCAGCCCAGTGAGTAATCACCAAGCTGACCGTTTCACTGATGGGCTCAAAATGACTTCCATAAAATTCCGAAATTCCATGACTTTTCATGACTCTTGAGGTAATTTCATGACTTTCCAGGCCTGGAAAAGCTATTTCCAAATTCCATGACTTTTCCAGCATTCCATGACCTGTATGGACCCTGCCTGTAACCCTGCTTTTGCTGAATGGGTATGGGCTTTGAGTTACCACCCACACACATGACAAACTTTACAAAAGCTTTTACTTCACCAGACCAGTGCAGTAACAACAATTAATACAAAATAAAATCAATTTCTTTGTACTCAATTTGTAGACCTTGGTCTTTTAATAATGCTGAAAAAGAAAAGGACCATATTGCATAAATCTGAATGCTTGGAAGTTAAAACTGTAAACTCTATGGCAGCCACAATGTAATGAAAAAGACTGGCGGCAAATCATGAACGCATACTAATTATTCCTAGGCACAGTGGAAATGTAGGAGACTCGGTCAGTCTGTGTGTGTGTGTGTGTCCAAAGTGTAATGTATTTGTTGTATTTGTAATGCACTGTAGCCTAATGTAACGCAAGAATCACACCAGCGATCGTCAAATGTGTCAGGACCATGGTAGCCATTCGGGCTACCGCCCTGAACAAAACTGGTGGCCCGAAGGAAGCCGGAGTGGCTGCTAGGTTCTGATTCATCTCAGAATTCCTGCTCGCCATTTGGGCTACCGCTACCGGAGCTTTCACTCGCCCGACGGTAAATTTGGTAGTGAAAGCGAGCGGGCGAGTGCATTTGACAATCGCTGTCACACTGTTCTGCCTTGTAGTGTTATGTGCATTCTATCACACTGTTTTGTATTGTATCATACTGTGGTGTATCGTGCTGTATTTTCTTGACCCCAAAAACTGAATAACGAAAATTACAAAAATCCTAAACGCATACCCTTCATCAATGCAGACTTCTTCTGCTTCTGTCTTCAGTCTCTTCTCATCCTGCAGAATGACTTCCTCCACCCCCTCCACCACCATACCACCCTCCTCTTCCGCGAGCACTGGTGATGCTGCTCGCTTCATTGTTGTCTTTCACTCTTTGGTTCACCTGATAAATAGACAACGAAAGTCAGATCTTTAAAGTATGCAAAAGAAAGAAAGAAAAAAACAAAAACAAACACAGTAATCTTAGTCACGTGAGTTGTTGGAGATTCTGAAATCCACAAACATCACGCTAGTTGCTACATGCTGACTGGGGAATTGCTGAGGAAAAAAAAAAGAGACCGAAACCTAGGCTGGGGTGCAGAGGCAGTGCCCTGCTGGGGATCACGGGGGCATTGCCCCATTTACAGGGCTGAGATTTAGCAAGCCAGGCTAAGGAGCCAGCTGGGCTCCTAACCTGGGAAGTTGAGGTTGCCAGAAAATTTTTCAGGTTGCCAGACCCTTTGATTGAAAATGCGGTCCTATTTTAAATTGTATAACTATTGCAGCTAATAAACAAGAAAACTTTCAACAACAACACTGTTTCATTTTTGTGCACTCTCCTTCTGGCAACTATCTCTGTCCAACTGACCGGCTGCTCATGGTTTTTGATCGAATCAAGTTTAAACAAATTTGTGCCGATTACAGCGTGTGTCAAGAGTCCGTGTACAGGCACGGAATCTCTACCACTTGCGGTAATTTTCAGGTCGCCAGCCGGGCGAATAGTACCGTAAATCGAGTTCGCCAGACACCATTTTTAGGGGCCATTGGCGAGTTGGCGAGCGTTAAAAGCTCAGCACTGCCCATTTAAGAAAACAAATTTCAGCATTTTTTAGTGTAAAATGTTGCCATGATACTGACATGCAAGTCTTCAAAAATGAAGTTAGACTGTCTCATATGGCATTACATGTATCAATATTATCATGATAGTGTGTGCAACCTTTTTTCCTCCTTCCTTTGCTTTGGCTAAAACTTAGATTTTTGGGCTGAAACTAGTGAAAGGATAGGAAGTTTGGCTGAAAATTGCCAAATGACTGAAAATTCCCTAGCCTGTACATGTATATGGCGTACCCCATCGCTTAAACTATAGGAAACTGGGCAGTAACCACTGCACTACTGATGCTACAGGGATGCGTGTCGCTTGTCCTATACATGTGGCAACTGTTCTACAAGTTGATAGTTGTATACTCCTTTCAATTTTCCCTGCTGAAATGTTGGCACATAGGACTAAGGAGATTTTGAATAAGTGTAGGACTATCAACATGTAGTCCTGACTATCAAAAAGTCAGAACATCAGCACAAAACACGTAAAATCATCGGCCTATCAACACAAATGACCATAGAGACACAGGCACCACTGTTATAGTCCTAGTAAATTAGTATAAAAGTCAATTCACATATCATACTTCTTTTATGTGTAATTTGAAACCTTGACCTAGAGAGACTAACGGCATTCATGATTCAGTCTGTGTATAATCAGGGACTTACATAGAAAGTCCCTGGTTTAATCTGGTGACCTACTTTAATGGTCCACCAACAAACGTCCTCAAAGACAGCCGTCACTGTCACTTTCGCTCCCAAGTCACTGCTTTGTCACCCTCTATCATCAGTCAAGGAATTTTCTTTTAGTCCGACAAAATCCACACATAAAGACATTCCACTTCTGAACGACGGGCTGCATCTTGTGGGTCACGGTACACAGAAGTCCGCGACAGAGTGTGTCGATGGCCAAGATGGCGGGCCATGTAAATGAACGAATGAGGACATAGGCCAGCACCACGTGCCGATACAACTTCTTGGGTGTCGCGGAAAATCCGAGCTTGAACTGTACTAAAAGAATGGGGATGTTTCTTGCAGAAAGAGGAAATAGATGTCTGCAACAACGGATGTTTATGAAGAAGACTTCCGGCAAGGCAAACCACGTTCAACATCCTGTTAGATTGATCTGGCGACCTGCGCCGCTTCCACGGTTGGGACTTAACAATTCCTTCTTCTCGCTATAAGATTGCTATGTAACTGGATCAGAAGGAAGAAACAAACTTCTCTTACCTTGATCTAGTGTTGCAATTGTAGAGAAACAGCAAAAACGCGGGTTCGAACCAACCGGAAATTTCAGACAACGGAAATTGACAAAAGGGCACAAATTTTTGGTTTCTGCTCACGTGACTTCTCCTCTTCTCGTTTTCTCTCGCAGCCAGCTCTCGCGAGCGTGATTTGTCCATTGACAAGCAAGGTGAGATTGTGTCCTCTGACAACCGGCGTCGTATTTCCACCTTGTTTTTGCAAAAATGAAACTGTATCGTGTGTCCGGTATAGTTTTCAAAATACTTTAAATCATGGCCCAACCAATTGGTTCATTGGCAAGCTGTGCTTAGGGTTTCAGCCGGTAGTGTCGGACTTAGCTCCCGAACGCATGTAGCACAATTTGTCTGCAGTGTATGTTACTTCGGTGGTTTAGCGTGAAAATCCACATATTTCCATACATTGCACGAACACATTTTTATGCAGTGTTATTGTTTTAAGGAGAATTGTTTCCGCAGGTATTCTGTACATGCATTACTGCTTTTACTATCCTAATCAGTAACACAAACAGTCTTATTCTTAAAAACTGAAAAATTTGGCAGGGCGAAATAGTAAATATACCTTCCACTACGAAAGAGAATCTGGACCTGAGCAGGTGTTTGTAGTTAAGGAGGAACTGAACTTGTCAAACAGTACAAGCAAAAGAGTGCCCTTGGTTTGATTATAAATTTGTGTGGTGTTCTGGCAGACAGCACGTTGTACATCAGCGTCAAGTCCTTACAACAATACAAGTTACAATCATTTTTATGTTCTTTTCAGATGTTTCGAGCTTTGACCAGGCTTGGGGTGGTGAGGCACATCACACAGCATGCTCGGCGGAACATCGGCTTCACAGCTGTAGCTGCACAGGAGGCAGGGAAGGGAGACGAGTCAGCTCCTGCTGAAGACAAAAAATCAGGAGGCCCAAGAATCAATGACCCTATACAAAAGTTGTTTCTAGAGAAAATCCGAGAATACAGGAGCAAGTAAGTTTTATGCCTCTGCTCAGTTCTTTGAAAAATTGTCGGCTTGTGGAAAGTGCTGTGTCGTGCTGCACTGTGCCAGTTTGTGTGGCAGCTGCTTTAGACTTGGTAATCAGTCGGGGTGGATGAAAACAATACTGTATCACATGTATGTCATATTGAAACAGAAATGAAAGGGAATGTGTTTTCTCAGCGTTGTCTCTCTAGTCGCTTCCAAGATCAATCATTCCAGTTATTTGACTGTGTTTGCGAATGTATACATGTGCAGAAAAGAGAAAGAGAAGACAAATGGCAAGGTAGAGGGTGACATTGAGAAGACTGAACTTAAAAAAGGGGGAGGGGGAGAGGATAGGAGAGGAGGATAAAAAAGCGGGAAAGGAAACAGGAGATGGAGGCAAGTTATATTTGTCAATGTAATACTAATACTAAAGTAATAGAAAAGTCAGTGTGCCTTGCACTAAATCAGTTATTAACAGTTTCTCACTCACTAGCATTTGTTGTTTGTGGAGAGTATATTTCGCCAGGGTGAAAACAAGTGACTGACTGACAGACAGTTGTTGAGGTTATAAATATATATAAGTGTGACTTGAAGTAAAATTCCAAGATGCGAAAAAGCATCTCCACTCTCTGCGGTGTTGTTGTCTTGATTGGCGGCGTCTTTAGGGAGGCACTCTCTGTACACTAGCTTGGCAGTCGCGTCAAAACCTTTATCATCATTTGCAGATCAGGAGATGGCAAGCTTGTGGATGCCACACCAGAAATAGAGGCCCGGTTGAAGGGAGAGCTGGACAAGGTTGACCATATGTTTAAAGTGGAGCAGGGTCAGGACATGACAAAGTTTCCAAGGTTCGACTTCCCAGGTATGCATGTTCTTTCATTTTCAAGAGGTCATAATGTTTCGAAGTGCACGTGTATGACCTGTGTGAGAGATCTGGATTTCATTATCTTAAAGTTTTGGCTTTTTCCTTGGGTTTTTTTTTTTTTTTTTTGGGGGGTGGGGGGGGGGATGTTTTTGTTTTTTATTTTGTTTTGGATTATTGTTAGTATTAATGTTACTGCTTTTTTTAATCGGTCATTCACTATATCAAGTCAGTGAACTGCATTTTTACATAGTCCATCGCTTCTGAAGGAGTGAAGCAGTCATGTTTTTAGATTGTAGTGTAAAGGTCCTACTTCATAGAATAATGTGGACATGTTTAAGTTAACGATAGTGTGCTAACATTTTGTTGGGCAAGGAAGGGGATTTCAGTGTTTTTTTTTTGTTTTTTTGGTGGGGGGGGGGGGGGGTTGTCTCTTGTAGTGTTGATTAGTGGCTGGTTTGTTTTTTGCTTCTTTTTTTTTGGGGGGGGGGGGGGGGGGGAGAGAAGGGTTCTGATTGTGGTTGTTTTTGTTTTTACTTTGCCCTGTAGCACACGGCATGAGAAATACCTTTAAAAAAAACAACAGGGTTGGAACTCCCAAACACCCACCCTTTTTTTTTACCAAGGTATTTCTCATGCTGTGTGCTATCATTTCTGTGCACACCACACAAGAAAATGTTCAGGACATTTGTCCTGTCCTTTGTACGGTCCACCAGGACTTTGTCCAACTATAGTTCAGACGAATACAGGGCTGCCACTCTTCCTGCTGTGGCAGGATTTCCTGCTTTTTGAACCGGCTGTAAGAGCTTTCCTGCTTTTTAAAGCGTTTTCCGGCCAAAAAATCGCGAGTCTGTGTCTATCGCTGAACCGTCAGCCTTCCTGGGTATGGTGCATTTTGCGCCTCATGTTCTCATATTCAAGTGTGCAAAAGCAGCAGCACCTGACCGCCCGCTTTTCACTTCCTTCGGGCAAAGTCCTTCCTTCCACTGGCTCCCTGGAGTCTGGCTTTCCTTCCATTCAGATTTTGAGGGCCAATTTTCAGGCTTTTTGTCTCTCAGAAAGTGGCAGCCCTGCAAATATGAAGCCCGGAAAAGGACAGGCTTGCAAACAAGAAACAACACTGTTGCTACTTTCACACAGTTGTTGGGTATATTTTCGTCTGTGTATTTCCAGATCCAGAAGTGGAGTCCATTAACCTGGGTGAGCTCCGCGACGTAGAAGCAGAGGAGGTGGAGGAGGAGTTTGAAGAAATGGAGGAAGACAACAAGCCATACTTCGCAAAATAGCTCCGGACCTCCAACATATTCTTGTTTCCTCAGATTTTTAGCTGTTTCATTTTGTTTGTTTGACTGTGCAAAAAAAAAACTGTAGTGAGATGGAGATGCGTAACTGGTCATCCATTGGCTCTTTATAAAATGTTGATGAATGACAGTGTGTGTTTCTCTTTCTGTTGACTGTGAGTGGTTGAATGGTGGCCAGAGAGAAAAAGTACAGAATAAAATCAATCATGCTGGGTACTACAGGGTCCATACAGGTCATGGGATCCTGGAAAAGTCATGGAATTTGGAAATAACTTTTCCAGGCCTGGAAAGTCATGAAATTATCTAAAGAGTCATGAAAAGTCATGGAATTTTGCAATTTCATGGAAGCCATTTTGAGCCCAACAGTGAAACGGTCAGCTTGGTGATTACTCGCTGGACTGATTGCCAAAAATACCAAACTGCCTTCCCATAAGGCTATTAACTAACTCTGAACATTGGTCTTGCTGACTGCGATACCTTGTATAAGCTCATAATTTCCACCCTCGTGTGTGTCAGTGTGAAAGAGGGCGCAGAAGTTGTCATGGAAAACTGGAGAGTTGGCCTGGAAAAGTCATGAATTTTTGAGACTGTTAACCTGTATGGACCCCATAGGTGCTTCACCCTGCTGGGCTCACAGCACTGCAAGTTGAACACACACATGCATGCATGAATCACACACATTCTTATGTGCACCGGACTTGGTGTGAGTCGTCGGCTGTTCAGGTTTCACAATGTGACCTTTTGCCTTCTTTCATGGATTTTATCATGCACAAAATATGCCCATATTACCATATTACACTGTGCTAGGTTATGCCAATATTAAACGTGGTTCAGGTTTCATTGGTTAAAAATATTTTTTTTTAAAGTAGGCGATGGGTTGCTGTTTTGTGTGTGGGTTTGTTGCGTCCATGTTGGTTTAAAAAAAAAAAAAAAAAAGTCGGGTAAAACGGTGGTGAGAGACCAATGATTTTTCTTATTTTCAAGTTTTATTTTCAAGACACAACATGTACTGAAAACAGTGAAAAACAGGCACATAAAGAATCTATTTTACAGATCTTGCATGGCAATGCATGAGTTTGCATTTCATATTCTTTTCACCATTTTTGAGTAGGTTAAATTGCAACTCATTTATACAGCCACCCTCCATTAAACACACACACCCCTATCACAGTATCAGTGAATTCAACACACTTCTAGTTTTACACTTTAAGCATACATTAACCATGTCACATGCTGCCCCAGAAGGCCTCATTAAAATCCACCTCACCATTTTCTCTGCTTGTCTATCACGTTTTACAGAACCAAAACACCTGTACATCAGACATACACCAGTCCCCAGCTTTAGAACAGCTGTTAAAACACTTGTTCTCAGCTCACCAGCAGCAAGTAAATGACAGAAGAGCGTTTCCTGTATTGCTTTCTTTTCGCTCTTTCAGTTCTTTTAGTGATGTAAGCACTTGAAGCTCACTGGGACTTATCCACACTATCCATTATCATCATTAACATTTAGAACATGCTGTAGGATTGTGACGGGCAGCAATCACATGTCCCCATCCTTCCATTTGTGTGGTGGCTCCCTCTGGTTTAATCCTGGGCCCGCATGTAAAAGTCGAGGTTAGGGATTTTAGCCCAGGGTTAGAGTCTAACCTTGAACTAAACTAGCTCTAGGGTTAAATTTTCTGTTGTTTTTGTGTTTAACCAGGAAGCGGGTCCATTCCACCACGGTGCCTAAGCCGTTTGAGAAGGACCTTTCTACCTTTATTCGCTTCCGTTTTTAAAATTTAATTTTGTTTTGGGGTTTCTTTTGTCCTAGTCTGGGTGAGACCTGTAGCCGTGGGTTAAATTAACCTCGAGTTTTACATGCGGGCTCTGGACAGCAACTCCCACTTCACTCATTTGCCGTATGATCAGGACTGAACAAGGGGCATGTGTAGTGTCAGAGTTGACTGCTTTTTGCTGAATTTCGCCTGCGCCTCTGAATCGTCGATGCACGATGGCAGCTTCACGGTCAAGTCATACTTGCCTTCCACGTACAGTTTCACGTCATCCTGCAGTGAAAATAAAAGAGGTTACTCGACTGGGTATACTTGTTGAATTATGAAGTCAGTATGAACGGATTCCGTGCTGAGACAGCCGAGCTGGTAAAGCGTTGGACTGCCAATGCAAGGGTTGCGGGTTCAAATCCTAGTAAGATGCCAAATTTATATTTCTACTGACTTCTTCCTTGTTGCTCCACCTTTGATGTCGCCCATATCTGGTGGAAAAGGACGATAAACCCAGACTCCAGTATCAACCAACCAACAAATCACGAGGCAGAATTTTTTCCTGCACCACACAGGTAAAATCGCTCCCTTGTGTTTCATAAATCATACGCTTATGTCTTTGATTTGCCACCAGCACTGCCTCATCATGGCGACTTGGGTGTAATGGATACCTTTGGTGTGTTGCAGCAAATCGTTGCATTACATCTTACTTTAAAAAAAAAGAAAAAAAAGCATTGCCTTAATGATTTGAACTTGACCCTTTTACATGTCAATTTTCTATAAAAAAAAAAATTTTAGTTGCGTTTTTACCTCTGAAATGTCCAGCTGACAATCAGCCACTGACTTGACACCAGGTAGTTCCACCGTCAGCACCAAGGAATCACCGGACGATGACGACGACTTTTCTAGTTGGTACACCGGCTCTTGCAGCTTCACGTCTTCCCCACCTATCTCTTGAATCAGAGTTTTCTGTCCCTTTTTCTGCTTCTCCCCCTTGTCCCTGTTAGTCATTTTCATTGGTGGAATGGCTGAACCGTTTTTGGGTTGATCTTGGGACTGGTTTTCACTGCTAGGGACTGAAATGTTTGTCAGCTGGTCCAAGAGTGATGTCCTTTGACTACGACTCTCGGACTGGGAGTCTTCCTGCTGTGTCTGCTTACCATTTTTACCCGCAGCTTTCTTTGAAATGTTCGACAGCTGGTCCATGAGTGATGTCCCCTGACCACGACTCTCCGACTCATCGTCTTGCTGGACCGTTAGCTTGCCAGCACCGTCTTTATCGCTCATGGCTTTCTTCAACGAGCGAACAAAAAAAGTTTGTGCTTTGTCGAGGTCGCCTTTGAAAGATGTGCTCTTTGGGAGAATGGTGAAGTCGCGACTCACTTTCCTCTTGCATAAATGTTCGGCATAGTCGAGGCAAAGCATTATGAATTCTCGCCGCTCCTCGGGGTTCTTAGCATCAACACCAGCATCTGCCAGGATTTCTGGGTTTGTGGCAATGGCAATGGTCGACGCTGACTCTGAAAGTGAAATCAAAGAAAAAGAATTCTCTTGACAAGATGTACGGCCAGGGGACAAAGACCAGTCAGTGGTGACACTTTGAAAGTTTTTGACAACCATTTAAAGAAAACAACAACAAAAATGGTGCACGTCAAATGGAACTTGGAAACACACACACACACACACACACACACACACACTATGACTAATACAACGAAATGCTCTCGACATCTTTCCCTGTAGCCTTCATGTAGCACACTGCAACATCAAGCATTTTACAACTGTTCGTAAAAATCTACTTTTTTCAACTGTAAAAGCTGACGTCCTTTTTCTGATGAATAATATTCACTTCATCCAAACTGGACAATTGACTGATTAATACTACAAACAAGTTCAACATGGAGCGAGCAGAATTCACCTTTCTTGCCATGTGGTATGTTGTCAAGTGGAGCGGCGTACAGTGGTATGCTGTCCTGGGGAGATTTTGGAGCCGGAACCTTGGGCCACGACACAATGTTCACAAACAGCAGTCTACCATCCTGCCAAAGGACATGCAATATCACAATCATAATTGTGTAGGCTTTTTACTTAATGTATTATTTATTTATGTGCCACCGAATGAACCCAACCTGCACATTCACATGAATTACAAGAATTCTTGTGTCAGACCTGTGTCACTGCACCCAATTTTTTACCGTATGCTATTTTTTTAATAACCTTTTTATTGCGGCTGCCTGCTATAGCAGGTAAGCTAAAACACTCCCCTCCGTACAGCTGCCTGCAATTCCGTTCCTCTTCCAAGTGTACGACTGCCCGCTATAGCCAGCAGCACTAAGTGTGTTTGAATTCCCTGCTACAGAAACTTAGTTATAATATGAATGAAACTGAAACAAAAGAATTAAGCGAATGTAGCCATTAGATGGTGAAAACATTTGGGCGTGTGTAGTATCTGTTGTAATTAATTTTGTGACTGTTTTGCTTTCTGGAAACGAGCCTTTCGATGAAAATAGCGTGGAAATATTGCAAGAGCTGACTGGACTGAAGGCCGGGATACAATCGCCCCACTGAATGGAGAGCTGGAGTACATCAGCTCCCCATGCAAATGACTGGGATACATTTGCACCACCTAGCAGGTGAACTATACTAACTGTTCCTTATTTTCTCGCTTTTGACTTCAATATGCAAAGGTAGTAAACGCAGCTGCTAAAGGAGTACCGGTACTTTTTTTTTTTTTTTTTTGCTGCCCCATCTCTTCGCTAGCTCCAGTGGAGTTCCTCCCAGGTCATGGGTGGAACCCACGGAGGACTCGGAAGCTGGGACAATTTTTATTATGCATGATGATGGAGATGAGGATGATAGTAAGATGATGCTATGGAGGTCCATGTGGTTTGGGACTGCGGGACAGGGCCGCATTCCACGCTTCCAGTCATAAATATCCCGGTATTAACCAGGCCCGGGAACTACAGCATCTACGGTGCGGGAACTACAGCACTTGCGGTGCCGGCCGTGTAATCATCCACATCATAAGACATGTCATACTAAGGGAAGCACCCTTAAAGTCGCACCCGTGAAGTGGGTGAAACTCGGCTGTGTTGCAACAGCCTCCCCAATGGGCCCATAGCACACCCGCTCTGGGTAGGTGCCGACCTAAGTAGGAAAAATCCCACTTGCCTTGACTGGGACTCAAACCCAGGTTTCCCGGTCCATAATCCGAAGTGCTAACCACTACACAATGGGGGCCGGTGCTAAAGGAGTATTCAGTGGTAACACTTCTACAGAGAATTCAGTTATTAAAGGGGTCAGTTCGTTAATACATATCTGATTACCTGAAATTTAGTCTGCACACTCATGTGTGGTTTGGGAGGAGCCAGGAACTCCTGATGTTCTCTGGTCTGTTTCTCGATGAACCGCTGGTACGCTTGAGGATCGCTGTCAGCCATATCATCTAACATGGTCCAGATCTGCTGTGCCTGTTGCAGTAGCTTATCCCCTCCTGGCCCCTGTGTCTCTGGACCCAGCCCCAAACTCTGAAGCGCTTTCAAGGCATCCATGTTGTAAATGATGAGATGGTTCTTGGCAGCTTGCACTTGGTATTATGTCTGAAATTATACACACAGAGAAAAACCTGTGTATATGCACGCATGCAGAATATCATATGTGTGCATTAAAGATCCAATTCCATAAAGGAGGGATCGCAGAATGGACGAAAATCACATACCATGCATGCGGGAAAACGAAAAATATATGGGTGATGCTTAATTACTATGGTGACGTACCCCCCCCCCCCCAACACCACCACCACCACCACAAACACACACACACCTTCTTTCAAAAAACAATGTTCAGTAATTAAAAGGAAAACGAAAACGTTTGTCAAGATCTGAGAAAAAAGATCCTCTGAGACAAGAAAGTAATCTACCCTACCCTGCTGCACAGTGTTAAAACGCCTCCAGGTATACCATCGTTTATCTAGATTTGACTCTCTACAAGTGCACATAAATATAATTATTCCAAGTGCTACCAGTGTTGACACACAAAGAATGCTTTATCCCCTTGAATTCATAAGCTGCAATGGAACGTAAATTTTTCTCAAAATAAAACGCAACAAAATGGTGGTACATGTATCACCATTCAGGTATTACATTCACTGAGTAAAGAACCGGTATACCATTATCTGGAGACAAATAAGTTTCCTAGGGCATATTCACTTTACTTTCGTACTTTACAGGGAAGTTTTCGGAATCCTAGACGTATTCCTAAATACGTGAAATCGTATTCAATAGCAATTTTTCCGCTCTCGTTGCTTGATCATGAATGATACTGTATTAAGCTACTGGCGAAAACACCGATTATGAACGTGTCGTGCACGACACTGGCGCTCAAAATTTGGCAGTTAGGGCTTTGAATTGCTTAAATGCGTTCCTTTTCAAAAGAATTATATTCATAATAATTTACATAGTCACACGGTGCAGTATTACCCCTCGTCACAAAAACGCGTCGTCCCTTCTGGCTTGGTGGCGTCCTTGGTATGCGCTCTACGTCATGGTTGCGGCATGGACACACAGATAACGATGACGAACATCGCAAGACGTGCAGTAAACTTCAAGTGCAGATAAATAGTGTAGGTATTACATCGTTTGAGTACCTGGATATTACAAGATTTTCCTTCAAGAAACTCTGTCATTTTATAAATCCAGACAATGTTCATTTTAAAATTTATTGTTGGCGATTAAAAGAAAGAAATGCAATAGTCCGAAAATTGCCTTTTGTTGGCTTGTAAGCCTGGGTACTCACAAGCTTTAATACTCTGAGTATCAAGCGAGATATGCAATTTACACTAACAGCAGTTCTGACGTCCCTCGCGTGTTGTTTTGATGTGGATTGTAATTTGAATTGGTTTGTAGTTAATTTTAATGTATCATAGTGTAGTTTGGCTCGTATTTATATGATCTTCCTTCTGGTGTAGCTTGCTTAAGGCATTTTGTCGTTTCCTTTCCTGTAAACTAACATCCGTAAATGAATTTTATTTCATTCAGTTCATTCATTCTGTGTTCCGCTCTCAGCCTCTCTCTTTCTCTCTCTCTCTCTCTTAACCACAGATTACATCCGCAAAATGTGTTCCTCGTTTGATCCTGTTTGTTGAACCTTATAGCTGCATGCATCCATAGAACATGTAACCTGTTAGTTACTGCTGTTAGCTGTTCAAAGTAAATTACCTTGAAATTTAAATAAACATTAATGGATCATATACATTTCTGTTCTTTTCCCAGGTTTTCCAGCATCACTACTAGTCTTGATCTTTCTTTCTATCCACAGAATCACCATGTTTTCCAAGAGCACCAAACGCCTCCTGCAGAATGTTATCCGCCACACAAACGCTCACAACAGGGTATGTAAATAGCCTAAATTTGCAATGACAAAAAACAAAACCAAAAAAATATGATGCAGTGATACATGTATGAAATTAGGATTTCATAACATGGTATTTTAAGAACAGTAAAACTAAAAGTGATTGTAATACAACAGCTGTGTAGGATGTGAGGTCCAAATTGTGTCAGAACAGAAACACACAAGCTGCAGTGGGGAGTGTGGTTCGAGTCACATACAAGGGAAGGCAGCTTGTGCCCTGTGTAGAGTCCAAGGTAGTGTTGGGTTGTGTGACGGAAACAGAACACAGCCACAACATATATCTTTGTGATAAAATTTCTGGAGCGCTTTAGGATGTTTGTTTGATGTATGGTGTCTCCTGTGTGACATCAGTTTTACACATCAATTTTTACAATTTAAGAGCAGAGACAAGGTAAAAATCTTCGATCTTTCCACCTTCGGCTAAAAGGTTTCCTCCCCTGAAAAGTGTTTCCTCTTTTGACTGAGGCACTAAAACTCCTGCCCCATTTTAGTCTCATTCGGAAAAATTTCCTCCGAAACAAGCGTTTCCTACTCTGAAGCACTTAAAATCATACCAAAATGCAACAAACTACTCAGATTTTAGTCGTTTAGTACTACTACTACTACTACTACTACTACTAAAACTAAAATCTGGTGGAGTGTGCCCCTGGAGACCCTAGCATAACGTGTCTGCTTTTCACACTCGTGGCTTTGCGGTTTGCCGCGTTGCGACTTCGACACCAAGTGCTGCTAGTACTCAGTACTAGTGCTACACACTTTTCCTCTGCTTGGATCATAGACCATTTGTAAGCGCAGAATGACACTATTGATAGGGAGATAGGCCTTTAGTCAAGTCATTAACTCTCTTGTGACTGGGGCTGCCACCGCGCTGAACACAGCCCATGCCTGAGATTGCTGCTATGAAATTGTAGGACACTGACTGCATGTAAAGAAACCTCTCTTGCAAACTTTACTGAAAATAAAACACACTTGATCAGGGATGTCACTGGAGCTTGAAACCTATAGGACAAATGTCCTGGAAGGTGGCAGATGAATAGGACATTTGTCCTGAGTATTGGAACGAAACAATTCTGGCGCGCAACAATAAAGCATTGTAAAACAGGAACCACATAAACACAAGCTCCCCGAGTAGCGCAAGGTGGCAGCCCTCACTCGGAAAACTGTCACTAGTTTGTCCGCGATCAACAGAAACGCAATCTGACATACGACCTCCTCTTGAAATAAACAATCGGACATCTGTCCTGCTGGACAGGTTTTTCATCGGACTTTTGGCCAAGTCTATCGGTCATAGTCCTGTGTCCGGGCACCAGTGACATCCCTGCTTGATATATATTTCAACTGCTTTGTGTACTTTATGAAAATTGGATTGAGAAATCAATTTTGATAAGCCGTGGGCGATGCGTAGCTGATACTTGCATCCCATCACAAATGCAGGGTCCATACAGGTCATGGAATCCTGGAAAAGTCATGGAATTTGGAAATAGCTTTTCCAGGCCTGGAAAGTCATGAAATTATCTTGAGAGTCATGAAAAGTCATGGAATTTTGGAATTTCATGGAAGCTATTTTGAGCCCAACAGTGAAACGGTCAGCTTGGTGATTACTCACAGGACTGATTGCCAAAAATATCAACGAACTGCCTTCCCATAAGGCTAATGACTAACTCTGAACATTGGTCTTGCTGACTGCGATAACTTGGATAAGCTCGTATTTTCTACCCTTGCGTGTGTCAGTGTGAAAGAGGGCGAGGAAGGTGTCATGGAAAACAGGAGAATTGGCCTGAAAAAGTCATGGAAAAGTCATGAATTTTTGAGACTGTGAACCTGTATGGACCCTGCAAATGAGTTAACGTCAATTCCTTGAGTAGACCTTTTGCTCCAGGTTGTCGAGGAGGCGGAGATGTGGCAGCAACATGGCAGACTGAAGGAACTGGATGGCCTCGACCCAACCAACCCGTCTTACCTCCACGATGACCGCTTCAACGACAAGGACGCCCGGATCTCGAGGAGCAGTGACTCATGGCACGTTCCATTCAGCAGAGAAGGGTATGGCAGGCATGCACACATGGATGATGAGAAGCCAGGACAGAGGAGCAGCTCGGACGCACGACGCAGCACCTACTGGATGAGGAAGCTGGAGAAAATGGAGTCTGCACATCCGGACAGGTAGGCAGGGCTTAAAATCTTCCTGCATTTGGCTTCAAATTTTTCTCCCCTCAAAAAGTGAAGCACTTGCAATCATGCTAAAATGCACCAGATTGCACAGACTTCAGTTTAATTCTAAATATTTTCTTCTAAAAAAGGTTTTTCCTCCTCTGAAGCATATGTGATATGCAACCATGCAAAATTGCACAGATTCCAGTCAGATATAAATTTCAAAAAGATTCTGGGACAGTTAAGGAACAATTTAAAACAAAAAACAAAAAGAGTGACTTATGACTAATAGTAATACATGTATCTTCAAGACTTCAATCTCACTTTATAATACTATTAAATTGCAGGTGGGATCACAGTGGCTACAAGGAGTTGTACCCCGATTATTTTGACAGCGATCGCTCACAGCACTCCAGTTCAGAATCTAAAGACAGGTACACCATTTTACAATGTTAGATGCATGCAAGTGCATTGTAATGTAGGTCATAATTATGTTTGACATATACAGACCCATACGCTTTAGTCAAACACGCTTAAGTCGAACTTCGGATACGTCGAAGCAAAAAGTTTTTCCCGGCCAAACTTCCTCTTTGTATGACTAAATTTTCCACGGAGAAGTCGAACGAGTACTCAGAAACGGATAAGTCAAAACTCGGTTATGTCAAACGAAATCTGCAATTTTAGCCTCGGATAAGTCGTACCAGTCGCTGGTACCGGAATTTCTTTTTGTCCTTCTGATGCATCAGCGCCAAAACACGGCTTGCACGGAGATTTTACATTTTCCGTGCAAGTACAAGTTGACGGTGTTATGTGTCCCGCGGGCCTTAGGGCTGGTTACTTGGGTGGTAGAACACGAAATTGGCGAGAAACACGTGCAAGAACAGAGCTAGGCGTGAGATCTGACCCTGTGCCCCTGGTCTCTGAGGTTTTCTGTCGCCAGTGTTAAGGTGGTGATTTGCCGTCGGATTCGGAGGGTAAGCAGTGAGTTATTCCTGGTGTGTGAAATGTGTGTGTGTGTGAGAGAGAGAGAGAGAGAGAAAGAGAGAGAGTTTGCCGGTTGGTGCGTGTGTTTATAATTATGACGTTGCACTAGAATTTATTGAGCAGATGCGATCATATGACTGCGAACGCGCGCGCGCGAGCGCGCACACACACACATACGCGCGCGCGCGCGCACACACACACACAGATGACGCTGCTGATCTTACAAGCAGAATAAGAGTCAGTGAAACTAGAAAAGAAGAAGAAAACATAAGCTGGAAACTTATCACCGTTTGGTGCCAGGCAGCTTTCGTGTCAGAACGAAACAGCCATCAGAAAAACTTGGCTTTCTCCTTCCTCTGCATTGCATGTGTGACTATGGCAAGACCACGCCAATACTCTGAAAGTGAACTCAAATAGCTACGGAGATTCGATGACATGGCAGCTTACACGTGCGTATTGAATATAACAAATCCTACCAGTAAGGCTCAGTATAGTTCGCACCCCTGGGCCGTACTGGGCAAACTATTCAAACGCATCCACTCTCATTTAGTAGAGTTCGCCTGCTTAGATGGGTTAGGTTTAGATTTAGGGTTGGGGTTACCTTGTGGTAATGGTGCAATCGCTATGTTGTTCAGACGGTCAAGATACAAGAGATACAAGATATTTTATTCCTGTAGCCCCTTTTGGGGGTATGTCGCAGTGCATTTACAGCAGGTGCAAATGACACAAGGGAGCGAACTATACCAACGCAGCAGCAGTAAGCTCGTGTTGACCAGGGAAAATAAATTTCAGTTTCCAAACCGAATGGGGGGGGGGGGGGGGGATGAAAAGGTGCAACTCGGTTAACTCGAAGCTAGAGTCGAAATTCGACCTTATCCGTCGTCACGGATAAGTCAAACTTCGGATACGTCGAACAAAAATCCATTTCCCCTGCGAATTCGACTTAAGCGTGTTCGACTGTATATATTTGTTACTGACAACACAGTCATGAACAGTTCGTAAGCTGAGCTTTGAACCTAAACTGCCCTATTCTGATGATTTCCGGGAAAGCATTGTGTCGCACTCAAGCACTGAGAGTTCCACTTTACATGTCCTTTTGAGTTTATGTGGGTTTGGGGGGAGGGGGGGATTTTTTTTTAGATAATGGATTCTTCGGTTTCAGAGGCTGCCAGTGTCATTCTTGAGATCAGTTTAAATCCGAGGAATCTGTGTGTGTGTGTGTGTGTGTGTGTGTGTGTGTGTGTGTGAAGGAGAGGGATTTTGCTGTCTCCTGGTACCAGTTTTAACCCTTTTCTGACTAGCAGTAGCGCTGTCACAATGCAGTGTATCCTTGCTGCCTAACGCTTCACTTTTTCACAATCCCATGTCTGTTTATTGTTTTGGAGTATTTTTGTTGTTGCATGTTTTGTTATGTTTTTGTCGCTGCTATGTGTTTTCCTGGTGATGTACAGGCTCATGCATTTATTTTTTAATAATGTTATCTTTGCCTGTTTCTTTTTCCTTTTCTTACGCCCCTGATGCATATATAGATCTGCTTTGTCTTCCCAGGAAATCAGCCAGGAGGAAAAGGAGAGAATCAGGCAGGAAGACAAAGAAGAAAAAGGATAAGCACATCAGCAGATCCAAGCACAAACACAAGAAAACTAAACACAAAGATCAGTCCTCTTCAGATACAGATTCATCCAGTGAGGACTCGAATCACAGATCAAGGCACAAACACAAGAAGACCAGGCACAGAGACCGGTCCTCCTCGGGCACAGATTCATCTGATGAAGACTCAGAACTTGGTCACAGACAGAGTGGTGCCACGGTAAAGAAACACAGAAGAAAGCGAAGTAGGTCCAGCGTGCACTCCGGCTCAAGGAGGGGTAAAGAGGGTTCACACGCTGACCCCACCTCCAAAGGGAAGAAGGAACATTCAAAGAATCACAGTCGGCACAGACATGAAAAGCACGACACAGACTCTGATTCGGACTCAGAAAAATTGAGCGATTCAGAATCCGACAACAGAAAGAAGAAAAGGCACAAGAAAAAGCACCGCCGCCACAAGAAGAAGAAAGACGAAGGTTCAGACTCGGATTCGAGATCCGACACTTCAGTTTCAAGTGACTCTTTAGCAGATAGAGGCGTGAAGAGAAAAAAGAAAAAGCATAAGTCGCAGAAAATGGAAAAAGTCGGTGAAAATGGACCTGCAGCGAACAGTGGCAGGCAGTCACAGAGCAATAGAGGCAAGATGGACAAACATGACGGGCATTTTGTGTGGAGAGATTCAGCCAAGAATGAAAGCAGTACGAGAAAGGGAAACGGGGACAGTGGTGCAGGAACCAATGGTGTGCTAAGAAGAAGAAGCAGATCATCATCGTATTCTGACAGTGAAGGGGACAATGAGGCTCCCAAGAAAAAAAGGAAATTTTGATACACAAGCGCAAAGCAGATCTCTGGTTGTTGTTGAGTTGTTGAGTTTCAGTTCTAAACGGCTTCCTTTTCAGATTTGACCCTTCTGCTCAAGAGCAGCGAAGTTGTGTTGTGCAATAGCAGTATCTGATTACAGTCGTAAACAAATTGACAAGTTCACGATTAGAGTTGATACTGACACATTGTGGCCTTATTCAAGCTTTTGTATGCAGACGTGAGATGAAATGAGCCATAATTTCAGCTACAGAGTGTGACATGTTTGTGCAGTGTGTGCGTGAGAGAGGCCAGTGTATGTGTGTGTGTGTGTTTGCGCGCGAATATGACCAGGGTACAGCATCATAACTGCCACTTCGTTCTTGAAATCATGCATCTATAGTTGCTGGTCTCTGCAAGATGCTTGGGAGAGAGAGAGAGATCCAATAGTGACAAACCTGACCACAATATGACAGATATTCCCTTGCAAATCATGTTATTTTGGAAACGGTCAAGGGAGTATGCACGAGTTCTGAAAGCTTCCCGTACAAATGAAAGCCGCTTGTTTCATTGTTTGGTTTTGTTTGGGTTATATTATATAATGTTTAACTACATTGATAACCACTTCAGTGCCTTTGGGTTTTGTTCTCAAGTGAATTTCTACTTTTAAGGAAGTCCTTGCAGAGCTGCCCGCCTCCCTTCTTAGTTCTGTGTTCACTAGAGTTGATGAGAGAGGTATGTTGGAAATTACAGTACGGTATTTGGGCTAAATAAAGAAAAAACAAACATTTACTTAGGATTCTGTGTGTGTGCGTGTGTGTGCGCCAAATCAGTGTCAGGGTTTTGTAATGTTTTTAACATTTCTATAGCCAGCATTTTGACCATCAAGGGGCTTCTATGGTTCAGTTGTTTTAACTGGAATTTGGTTTTTTTCTCACTTTTTTCACTTTTTTTTTTTTTTTAAGTTAGAAAAAAGGCAGCGTGTATGTCACACACACACACACACACAGTTCATTTCATATTAACAAGGTTTAAGTTCAACATTATAATCCATTTATCCCCTTTAAAAAAATCGGAATGTTTGGTTGAAGTAAATTAGTGGATACGCGTGTCGCTGCTGTTTTGGTTTGACTGTCCATGGGAGACTACTACATTATCTCGCGATAAAACTTGATTACCTCCCTTTAATTGAACCGCTGTCTCGCGCTCGCTCGCTCGCTCGCTCTCTCAGCTTGATTGTCAAAGGCCCAAAATATTGCACAGAGGATCTTGTAAAAATAAGTTGTGTGTTTCAGGGCCAGCCTTGCTATGGGGCGTGAGTTCAAATTGACAGTGATCTCACATGAGAACCGCCCTTTTCTTCTGTTATGGCATTTCATCAGTTTGAATGCACATTTGTACATGTATCGCAAACCAAAAATTTCTTTTCTCTTTTGTTTAAATGGGCTCTTTTGTAGTTTGAGCACTCATCACAGCGTCAAAAATGTATGAAACAGATATTTAGCTACTGTTGTATGGGTGAGTTCCTTGGGTGAAGCGTTAAAACAAAACAAACAAACAAATTGAACAAACAAAGAAAAAAGGCATAATTATTTTGTGACTATCTTACCATTGGCTTTACACCGCCACCCTGCACAATCTGCATAAAGACTGTGACCTACAAATTATATCCCCTAAAGAATTTGGTTATCTCCCTTTAAGTCAAACAAGCTTCAACCGTCGGTTGTATGGGGGCAACAAAACAAAAAAACAAAAAAACAAAAAAAAAACACTTTGTTTTACATTTAGCACAAGCCTTAATGGGGTCATGCTTATTACGCAGTGAATGTTCTACATGATTTGCGACTCGGAAACTGAAAAGGTGGAAAATGAATGCCGTTAAAAATAAATAAATAAATAAAAACTCCCGGGATTGGGGCATCCCTGTTACGGGTCCGAAGCTTCTCTACGCCCCTGCGACCACGCCCAAATCGGGCTAACCGACACCGAGCGGGTGGGTGTTTGGGAGTTTAACGTCCTTTCCCACCACTGACATACGGGTGATATCAAAGACGGGGAAAAAGGCCAGAGCAGATCGAGCTAAGTGTCACCTAAGAAGGAAAAAAAAAAATACTCGGTGACAAGGAAAGTGGACAGCTGCGAACAACTTTGAGGTTCCCGTGTTCTTTCACAGTGTGCACAGAAGCGGTGAAGACTGTCGCATTCACCAGCACAGTACATTTTCAGCCTGTTTAGAGATTATTGCCTGCATGAGGTTCGGCCCTTGCCGCATCAAGCACGCATTCGTGGCAGAGCACAAAGCTGCCACGAAAAATGTATGCATGACAGTACATGAAGAGGGGGTTTCCTAGCGAAAACGTCCGCGTGCGTCCGCGATCGCTGCGCGTAGTTATCCGGTTTCCGTGACCGCTCGCGAAGAGCGTAAGCGAACGTAAGCGAGCGGCCCGGGAAGGTAGTTCGCCGCGAGCAAAAGGTCACGTGGTCAGTTTTTATGTAAACAAAGATGGCGGCGCCCACCGAAGGCCTCGTTGAAGTGGAACTAAGAAATGGCTTAAAATGAATTTGCGGGTGGATGGAGACCTTCTGTCCCAACTTGTAATTGTGCAGAATAGTATATGAAAATAATTTGAGCTAATTGCACCGGGCCGTGGTCGCCAGTCATTCAGGGATATGTTGTGCGTGTTTGTGGGGAAGGAGTGGTCAAAGTGAGTACGTAGGGGTGCCTTACGTCTCCGTTTTGCATCGAGCAGAACATGCATACTAGCGGTATAGTCATGCTCCAAGCCAGTAATTATTGCTCCTCCTCAAAAACGTCGTCTTCTGCGCTCAAAAGATGACTAATAGCTGCGAGCACTAGAGTTTTCTTCTTCCTTTTCAGCCTTGCCAACAACCGTGTTCGTGATTCAGCCGCCATTTTGAAAGCGCCTTTTTCTAATTGGCCGTTTCCCAACGAGGAAAAGCGTCCTCCGCAAGCGCCCGCGAGCGCATTTGCGTAAGCAACGCGGCCGTATACTGCGGGTCTGTGCATGCACGGGGGACAACTCATGCAGGCATTAATCTCTAAACAGGCTGAAAATGTACTGTGCTGGTGAATGCAACAGTTTTCACCGCTTCTGTGCACACGCACTGTGAAATAACACGGGGACCTCAAAGTTGTTCGCAGCTGTCCATTTTCCTTGTCACCGAGTATTTTTTCCTTCTTAGGTATCACTTAGCTCGGCTCTGTTTCGGCCGGAGCCCGATTTGGGAGTCGTCGCAGGGGCCTACGGGTGGATGGGGGTTTAACGTCCTTTTCCACCACATAGGGTGATATCAAAGACGGGGAAACGATGAAAAAGCCAGCACCAAATATTTGGCCCTAGCCGGGATCGAACTCACGACCCGAGCATTAGAAGTCCAACGCTCTACCATTCGGCCACCCCGGCTCCCCGCGCAGGGGCGTAGGGAAACGACGGACCTGGAACAGGAGTGGGGAAGCAAGTGATTCTGGTTTCAAGGGAGAGCGAATGTCGGCTTAATTCCGTTCTCGAGCACTCAGCACTGACAAAAACTCCAAGAATCTTCTTATGTCTACATCCCCAACCAGTTGTCAGTTGCCTTGATATCAATCTGTCACCGTGCGACAAACTCCACGTGCACGAACCGCAACCAGATACGGCGGTTATTTCCCCCTGACGAGGCAGGTTCCTCTGGGCTTGATTGACAGCGCGTTGTGACATCGAGCGTCAAATTTGACGCAGCGTCAGCGTCGTCTCAGCCAGTGGCGCTCGTGCATGACCCGAGCACGTGCAGCTAGTAAGTGTGAATGATTTACGAGAGGCGGCGATCATTCTGACTGGCGGGGGGGGGGGGGGGGGGGGGGGAGGTTGCTGCAGTTGCGTATTTCCAGTGTTGCTCGCGACATGCTTTGCATGTTTTGTTGTTTTGTTTGTTTTGTTTTTTTACTACAAATCACTGAGTTCTGAGTTTTGTTTTTTATTTTATTTCAGTTACAAGTATAGGGTGCAAGGCGGATAGGCAAGCATTATCGAGTAATTGCCATGGGATGCTAAGACATCTCTCTCTCTCTCTCTCTCTCTCTCACACACACACACACACACACACACACACACACACACACACACACACACACACAAACGCTGACACTGACAAAGGCGGAACTGAAGGCGCGCGTGCACATACACTGACACACTGGCGCGCGCGCGCGCGCGCACACGCAGACTGGCCATGCCATGAAAACATTGACTAAAACACACAAACAAACAGACAACAAATTAAAGCTGTAGCTAAGCTTGAAGTAGCCGGAAAACCTCTCAAGGATTCGAGGATTTTTTTTTATTTATTTTTTTGTTTTTTTTTTTAATTAAAGAAAAAAATTGTTGGGCTTTTTTTTTTCTAGCCATCAACCTCGATCACTGGAAAAGGGCAAGGTCTGTAGTGACGTGTGGACTCAAGCCATGTTGACAGGGGTATCTGGCCGTCACGTGTCAGATTCGCGACCTCCTCACCCCAATTTCAAAACAATTAAGCCGATGCGTGCTTGTCAATTAATGCATGTGGTTGATGTGTCTCACTGAGTAGTCAGTCACAGTCACTACGGCTGCTCCCCGCGACCGTCTGTGAGCGTGTTCATTGAAACCATCACCCAGCGAAGACTTGAATGTTGTTTTTGTCTTCTTTTCTTTTATACTTTTTTTTTTCTTTCCTGTCGTTTTTTTTTTTTTTTTTTCGTTCTTTCTTTCTTTCTTTTCTTTTCTTTTCATCGTTTGACCTTGTTCGGTTGGGCTGTGGAGAAAACCAAGAATGATAAATATCATGCATCCAATCGAGATAAAACAGTTCACATAAACACTGTCACATTACGTCTAATGGGACTGATACACATTTAGGAAGAAAAGCACAAGATCACAAAACCATGGAATTCAAATTATCCACACTTAATACAGCTACGTGAAAATATCTTGTATTCAAGTTATTTTTCCACAAACAGCAGCGGCGACACCATTTCTCTGCAGTTTACTGTTTCCGGATCCCAAAATCATTTACAATCTTCCATGGTGGCCAGTTTTATTATTTAAAAAAATCAAAGATTTTTCAGCTCTTCCCTTTCTGCTCTTAATTTAAAGGCAAGTGGGTGGGTGTTTAAGAGTTTAATGTCCTTTTCCACCACGCATGCTTAATGTAAAGGCGCTATTGATATCATTATTATGTTTTATATGGGGGGGGGGGGATCTTTTAGAACAGTTGCGCTTGTGACAGCCCCTGTGCGCTCGAAACAGTCTGTCTTAGAGATTGGTAGAGCTCCGAGTGCAACACACTAACGTTTGCCGGCCGAGCAAACGAGGAAAACTCAGCTACAAGGTCGAGTGTCGTAACGCTCCTGTCGCCGAGTACTGCGTTTTGGCTTCAATAGGACTGTCTGTCCACGTGTCTTAGTGGTCTTAAAAAGAGGGCCTTTAAAAATTCAAGATGGTTTATTGTTGTTTTAGGATAAAGGGATGGTGGGGGGGGGGGGGGGGGGACAAATAATAATAATAAGAAGCTCATCAATATAGGCGCTTTATCCCAAATGTTTGGCTCAAAGCGCCGCGAGCTAAACCCAACACGCACGTTCACGTGAATCACACGCATTCTATCACACATGTAGTTAGTAGACACACAGAGCGCAACGACTGTGACGCGGTGCACATGTGTGTTTGGCGCGCTGTGCCCAGTTAAGAGCAGGCTTAAGGAATTAAAATTATCCACATTTAACACAGCTATGTGAAAATACGGAGCATAGGCCATCGACAACCCTTCGCCATCGCACTCTGTTCTGGGCTAGTCTTGCCACTCCAGTCCAGTTGGTCCCCTGCTTACATAGCTCTGCCTCAGTGTCCCGCCTCCAGCTGTTGCGAGGCCGGCCTCTCTTCCTTTTCCCCTGCGGGTTCCATGTCAGGGGAATTTAAACTCTTTTGAAGCCGCAGTCGCCGGCTGCCCCGCTGTCAATAATTTTAGATGTTCACAAATCTAGATCTTCCTGTAGCCGGTGTCTAACATTGTACAGTACTGCTAAGACACCTGCACTGCACGGTGAAAGCATCAGTCTCACAAACTGGCACTGAGCCAACTGAAGGCCTTAAACGAGGCGAATATCTAGGTCAGTGTCAGCTAGTGTTCCGGGCCAAGCCTGTTCCGGGTCCGTCGATAACTCTAGGCCCCTGCGACGACGGCCAAGTCGGGCTAACCGAGACCGAGCCGAGCTAAGTGATACCTAAGTAGGTAAAAACAAAAATACTCGGTGACAAGGAAAGTGGACAGTTGCGAACAACTTTGAGGTCCCCGTGTTATTTCACAGTGTGCACAGAAGCGGTGAAGACTGTCGCATTCACCAGCACAGTACATTTACAGCCTGTTTCGAGATTATTGCCTGCATGAGTTGTCTCCCTTGCCGCAACAAGCACGCATTAATTTTTTTCGTGACAGAGCACAAAGCTGCCGCCACGAAAAATGCATGCATGCTGCGGGTCTGTGTGTGCACGGGGGACAACTCAGGCAGGCAATAATCTCGAAACAGGCTGAAAATGTACTGACTGTGCTGGTGAGGGAGGGAGAGGGTTGACGTACGCGAGATGTTGATGTTGCTGTTTTCTTCATCAAAGCACGCAAATGCCGCATCACCTCACACGCTGTCAGTGTACTCGCGGGAGAGATTGAGGAATGAGAGTGAGTAAGAGAATCAAGAATCAAGAAAACTTTATTTTTCAACGGTAGAGGTTATTAACGTAAAACAGTCAATTTTCATATCTGCAGTTGCTAATTCTAGTAATATCTATTCTAGTAATGTCTATCTAAATCAAACCGCGCGCGCGCACACACACACACACGCACACGCCGCACGCACACACACACACACACACACACACACACACACACACACACACACACACACACAGAGTGCCATGTACAGCAACAGGAACAAAACAGAAAATAATAATAATAATAATCAATAGTACTTGTTTAGCGCTTAATCTCGCATGAAAGCAACTCATAGCGCTACACACACACACACTTACACACACACACACACACACGCACTGACACACACGCACTGACACACTGACATGCACTACCCAGCCTGATGCAGATTGCAGTCAAAGGCACTGAAACAATGGCAGACTAGTCATAAGTGTGAAAGGCCTGACGGAAGAGATGGGTTTTCAGGTTCGATTTGAACTGGGACAGTGTGGGAAGGTCACGAAGTTCGACTGGCAGCGAGTTCCAAACATTTGGGGCGAGGAAACTGAAGGAGCGTTCGCCTGCGGTTTTCATGTTGCGTTTGGGGATTTTAAGGCGCTTTTCATCGGCGGAACGAAGTGTGCGAGATGGGTGGTAAGCGCACAGCAATGGCAATGAATCCATAATTAAAAGAAACTACACACTAATAAAGAACATTCAAAAAGCGCGAATAACATACTAATTATGTCAATACATGTAGAAATGGGCGAAAATAAACTGTGGGACGATTAAACATCGTGTCTTCTAGAGTACTCGTGCGAGAGAGAGAGAGAGAGAGAGAGAGATGCCATAAGACGTAAGGCACACACACACACACACACACACACACACACACACACACACACACACACACACACACACACACACACACACACACTGACACACTGACACACACGCAGTGCTCTTTCAAATAAAACAGTTGTTAATTTTGCCATTCAGTTTGTAACCAATTCATGGGCAATAGTTCTTTAAGCACTGAAAAATTAGTCAGGAGTAAGATTTTGCAGTGAATCCGCAATGAACCGAACAAGTTCAGTATTAACTGTACTCATTGCAACTGGCAAACATGGCGTTTGCGTCATATCAAGGACTTGTTTCGACAAGACACACTTAACTCGGCAGCGGAAGTCTCTGTAGCGCATGCTGTCCCTGATCATAGACAAGAGTTTATAACTTTACAAGACAGAGTTTCTTTCTGTGAAGTACTGACGTTCTGGATCCTAGCCGGGTGGTTGCAAACGGTTTGTCTGTCGGTAAAGCATCGTAGTCATGACAAAGACACGTTTGAATTTCTGGCTTAGATTAATGCGCAGGTGACGTCAATTTAGAAGTCTAGAAATGTCGGACGGTGGGCGTGTAATCCAGGATGACGTCATGTTAGATCTCAAAATCGTTGTTCCAGTGTGTACCTAACGTGTTAAAAAAAAAAAATACAAAAGAAATTTCTCTTTAAAGCCTGGTACTAATAAAGCGATTTCTACCGAAGAAAATTCGACCGAATTGCTGCAACCGATGTCATTCGGTGCGAATTTCTTCGCCGTGCCTTCTTGATACAGCGAACATTGCGAGTGCGAGTTCGGCGATGACAGTCACGTGACATTGTCAGAGGCAAAAGCAAAAATCCTCTGCAGTTAGCACAAGAATGTCGCACCCCGTCTCGATCACATCTGCCTCGGAAGCCATTTTTTTCTAGATAGTCATGTGACTTCATTTAGCCAATCAACAAGCTTGTTCGCCGAACTGTCTGAAAAAATCGTGGGTCCCGCCAGGCGAAGAAAACATCGCCCGATTTGCCACCGATGTTCGCATTTCGCATCGGCCGAAGTCGCCGAAGCGATTTTATTCGGTGAAATCGGTCTGAAAATCGCTTAATTAGTACCGAGCTTAACACAATTCACTGCAGCCGAACTGTTGTCACTGGCATTTTATGTACACATTGTAACAGCGATTTCGAGATCTAAAACACAACAGCGGCATTCTACCTCTCACCCTGTCTTTAAAGGCCCGACGTTCGAAACTTTTAGATTCATAAAATAATGATAATAATTTGTTTCGCTGGTGTCTACATTCGTACCACTTACACACACGCACTATTACATTCTTACACCGGCCGGCATTGAGCGACCAGAAGCCGAAACGCACAGCGTCTGTCACAAGGCGTGCGTGTAATAGTGCCTGTGTGTAAGTCTTCTGACACGGTTGACAAGGAGGACTCTGGGCCGTTGAAGTTCGTTGAAGTTCGTTCAGACTAGTCGGGTGGTACAGCGTAACGACTTTACTAACTCTGACAACTTACGAACTCTCTGCGACTAGCTGCGAAGAACCGGATCGAGATTATAACGTTTCACAGTACCAGCCTAATCTGTTGAGAATAAACACTTTACCGAGCAAGCCAAAGTGGATGTTGGTCAGGGGATTACCCATCACTGTTTCCCCCCTCGCCCGGTCTCTCAGGGCAGATAAACTCTCGAAACAAGGGAGATAACTCCGGTCAATAAGCGTGTTGACTTGTGTGGGTCATCCGTCGGGCTCAGGTGATAGCCGGTCGATTTTGAGGTACGCGTTACGTCATATGTCTTTGTGTCAAGAGGCGAAACTCTGACTCTATCGAGTCTCCGCACCTAATCAGCGGGAAGTTAGCGCTAAGAGGGGAGATAAGCCGCACAAAGTGAGGCCCAAAGGGAGATAAGCCAACGGACGGAGTTGTTCAGAGGGCAGGTGTAGCCAGTGAGCTATCTGATAGGTGTGAAGTAATCAGGAAATACTGGGGTGTACAATCTGTGAATCCCAGCTGTCATTTGACGAATGATGGCCACGTTCTTTGCTCATAACAAGGAATATTTATGTCACCATGTAAGAAATTTGATATTAGCGTAGGAGTTAAACAGAGAAAAAGCATGCAGTTTTAGTTGACTGAATCGGGTTTTGCCGGAAAAGTACATCATTTTAACACAAAGGCAAATCACACAGCCTGAAAATCACTTCGATTCGCGCGCGCGTACACACAAAGTGCAGAATTCACTGGGGTGTTTTTTGTTTTGTTTTTTCACAGCTGCCTAAGACCTGTCACTACAAACTCTTTTTCTGGACCTGAGATGTCGGTTCTTGGATGTTTACAAACCCAACAGCGACGCAAGAAAAGTGACAATTTTTCAGTTTGTATATATATATACGGAAAGATTAAGATGGCACGCCACAAATAAAAAAAAGTTGTTTGACGTCTTTTGACGTAAATATTTTTTCGAGACCGAAGCACGATTTTGAAATCAAGCATCTGGACGACAGTGAAATCAATATGCACGGGGGTGGGGGGTGGGGGGTCCTAGTTCAGCATACACATTTGTTTGTCTCCGGTCGTTCAAGGCGTACCTTAACTCGGTCCCCCAACATTGCTTGTCCGCCATTCTTACAAAGGCACTGCATGGTGACGACACGGCGCTTCGGTCTCTGGTTTGCGCTCAAGACACTGAGTGCATATAGTTGACCCGAATGCTTCTATCTGTTTAGATTCTTTTGCGGCTACGGGAAGAATCGAACTTGTAATTGTTGAGTCTTTGTTATTAACGATGTTCTGATGGAGCGGGTTTATGTTAATTGCTTTCGTTTGTTGTTGTTGTTGTTGTTGTTGTTAATCCTGATTGATTCGCAAGAGAGTCAAGGTGGCATGCCCTTAAAAAAAAAACAAAAATAAACCCTGGCGTAAACAAAAAGGCTTAATCGTCGGTTCGTGGGCTTTGCTCACATTTCTGAGAGACTTTTGTTTGACTCAACGGAACAGACCTATGAGCGACCCTCTGACTGGCTCGCAAGAGGAAAAAAAAAGAAGTTTACAGAGCGTATTGCCTTAAAGACAACAACAACAACAACAGCAACAAACAACAACAACAAAAACACCTGGGTTAAACTAGAGGCTAAGTCGTCGGATCGCGGGTTGTTTCCACAAATTTTCGAACAGGTGAATCTATTTCGACACTACACCGCTCCATCGTCCCCCGCCTCTTCGTCCTGCCCCCCTCCCACCCTCCCATCCCCGACCCCAATCCCTGAATTTCACATGGGCCTTGTCTGTAGCTGGACCTCCATAGAAGGAAGTGTACACGGGCTCACGAGCCGGACACGCGCTGTTGACTTTGGATCGCGCTTAAGGACAAGGAAGAGGGTTACGAGGTTTACCTTGGACCCGACGTGATCCCTGAATCGTCCGCGTATCGCCCGCCCGCCCTTCCGTCCCCAGCTGGGTCGGTTTCGGATCATCCTTGAAACAACAGTGCGAGGTACCTGGCGACAGTTTTGCTCCTATAATAATTATCGAATCAGTCTTCGTTTCTTGAGCGGCGCCAACCCCTGAAAACTCACTCACTCACTCGCTCCTGTCTGTCTCTAGATCTGGGGAGCCGGTGTCGTAGAATATTTCGGAACCAGGATAAATCGGAACCGGTTCCCAAAAATCCTAGGATATTTCGGAACCATTCCCATTTATCCCGCACCTGGCAGACAAAATTCAAGTGGGCTAATGACCTTCTAGACGGTTCCGAAATGTGCTGTTGGTTTTCAAATATCCTGTCACTAGGGTCAGGATAAATCGGAATGGTTCCGAAAAAATACTGCCACTAGGACCAGGATAAATCTGAATGGTTCCCATTCGTCCCGGTTCCGAAATAGCCTGTGACACCGGGATGGCCGAAAGGTAGAGCGTCGGACTTCTAATGCTCGGGTCGTGAGTTCGTATCCCGGCTAGAGCCAAATATTCGCGCTGGCTTTTTCATCGTTGCCCCGTCTTTGATATCGTCCATATGTGGTGGGAAAGGACGTTAAACCCCCCAAACACCCACCCAGCACCCACCCTGTCTCTAGATCTGTCCACAGAACTTTACAGTTAATGTGATAGGTCGCCTGTTGGGGACTGGTCCGATTCATCTGACTAAGGAGGCCCGAGTCAGATTCCTACATTCACAAAGCCTGTTTGGGAAGCAGTGTGGGGCGGTGGGTATTTTGACTGTGTGTCGGCTGGATGGCAACTTGGATCGGAATCAAAGGTGTGACAACTATAACATCCTACCGTGACACTGCAACCGTTAGGGGGGAGCCGGGGTGGTCGAATGGTAGAGCGTTGGACTTCTAACGCTCGGGTCGTGAGGTCGATCCCGGCTGGGGCCATATATTGTGCTGGCTTTTTCGTCGTTGCCCCGTCTTTGATATCACCCTATGTGGTGGAAAAGGATGTGAAACTCCTAAACACCCACCCACCCACCCGCAACTGTTGGAAATCCCGAACGAAGTCGCTGTACGTTTCCGAGACAACGAAAGGGGACTGTACTGTTTACTGATGGTATCTGGTACAAAATTTCGCCGCAAGATCGTAAATCAACGCTTGAAGCACTCAACAATTGTTCAACAGTAAGATGTATTCCTCTTCAGGTTTTTCTTCGTTTCAGGAGGAACACTATGCCTTTTTTTTTTTTTAAAACAAAAACGCCACAAACAATTTCGATTTCTTGCAAGAAGAACAAAATCTGAAGACGACGAAGGAAAGCACAACACATAGGACAGGGCACCTGGATTGAAATTTAATCAAAGATAAACCCACTAACTTCCCAGAAACTACACAGAAACAGTTTCGTTAGCCACAGACGTTAGATACCGCAGTTAAATGTATTAGGAACACTTGTAAGCATGATGCTGATTGATAGCAGAATCAGAAGGTGCTATTGCCGGAAGGTGCCACAACTGATGACCCCCAGTGTTGTTGATACCTGCATCCAGTGTATTGTCTGTGATGTGTCTTGTGTCCACTGTCCGATCGATCTGTGTGCCAACCTGTTGCTGTTTTTACTGGCGTGACTCGGGGGGGGGGGGGGGGCATCTCCCACAGGTTGTCTTGCCGCTAAACCCTAATCCCCGGCTTGGACAACAAGGGTCGGAGCTTTGGTTAACATGCCCCCTCCCTTTTTATTCTCCTCAAGTCTCTCTCTCTCTCTCTCTCTCTCTCTCTCTCTCTCTCTCTCTCTCACACACACACACACACACACACACACACACACACACACACACACACACACACACACACACATGAGTACCACCCTCTCTCTCTCTCTCTCACACACACACACACACACACACACACACACGAGTACCACCCTCTCTCTCTCTCTCTCTCTCTCTCTCTCTCTCACACACACACACACACACACACACACACACACACACACACACACACACACACACACACACACACACACACATTGCCAATCGACCACTAAAACTTGGGACGGGGCGGGGGGGGGGGGGGTCCTAAACCTTAGATCTTCTTCAAGACTGTATTCTTTAGGAAATCAGATATCCTTTGAGACTAATTTGACTGGGTTTAATCTGGTGCATACGTTACGCACGGCTTTTGGCGAACATCAAAGAAACGGCATTGGATTCGCGACTAATACACACTGACACTGAAACCTTTACGTAAAGTACATTAAAAGGCAGTCGGATGGGAATGGGGGGCAGAGAAGGAGTTAGGGAGGGGGGGGGGGTAGTGTTACAGAAAAAATACAAAGTCAATCCAAACTCTCTCTCTCTCTCTCTCTCTCTCTCTCTCTCTCTCTCTCTCTCTCCTCTCAGCCTCTCTCTCTCTCTCTCTCTCTCTCTCTCACACACACACACACACACACACACACACACACACACACACACACACACACACACACACACACACACACACTCTCTCTCTCTCTCTCTCTCTCACACACACACACACACACACACACACACACACACACACTCTCTCTCTCTCTCTCTCTCTCTCTCACACACACACACACACACACACACACACTCTCTCTCTCTCTCTCTCCGACACACACACACACACACACACACACACACACACACACACACACACACACACACACACACACACACTTTCATCAATGTTACCCTCTCTCCGATTCAAACGTGTTTCATCTCTTCTGTTGCAGAAACGATCGTCCCTACGGGCGTGCCTTGATGCAGGAGACAGATGCACGATGGGAGATAGAAGGGGCCCTCGGCAGGGTGCAAAAGCTGTCGGCAGCACTATGAGGGAATGAAAGAACCATCACGCCCGTCTGCAAGAGAAGACAAATGATGTCAGAATGACTTGTTTTTCCTGCCTTTCTAACCACGATTACAGTCTAGAGACTTCATGGAACAGACCCGCCTGCTCACTGACAAACTGAGACCTACCCCCCCCCCCCCCCCCCCCCACCTTCTCTCTCTTTCTCTCTCTCATAATTCGTGAATCGCGGCCGTTGCCAAGGTTGCTTTAATCTCGAATTTTTATTGAGCATGTAATAAGTACGTCTTGTTCATGCTCAAACTGTTTTTGTGTACTTTCACCAGTGCAACAAAATAAATCAGTTTAATCCAGCAGACACGCCTGGGTTTTGTTTGTTGTTGTTGTTGCTTTCCCTGGTTTCGTTTCAGTTTCTACGCATCATATCTAGTTCTCCAGTCCTACAATCCTATAATGCGAAGTCAGTTTATGTTTGGGGACAGTTTCGCTCGTGAGTGCTCCTGTGCGCTCGAAGTACTCTGTCTTGATGATTAGTGCGATACGGTTGGATGGGTGTTTGGGGGTTTAACGTCCTTTTTCGCCACATACGGGTGATATCAGAGGCGGGGCAACGTTGAAAAAGCCAGCACGAATATCTGGCCCCAGCCGGGACTGATACGAACTCACGACCCGAGCAATAGAAGTCCACCGCTCTGCCATTCAGCCACCCCGGCTCCCCTTAGTATGATACACTGTTACCGGCTTCAAATGCCACGACTGTTTTTACACTACTGGAGCGCTCGGTGTGGTCGCCGCGTCATCGAGTACGCTTCTGTTGACTCAGTGCCAGTATTACAGACGCTGTCACTGTCCAAGTGTCTACATGGTGTGATAACAGATACCATGCAGCTCAGAACGATCTGTCAGCATAAAAATGTAGCATTCGTTCCTTTCAATGGAAGCAATGATAAATGAATGCGTATCATATCTTCTTCTTCTTCTTCGGCGTTCGACAGCTATGTAGCTACAGTCGCATCCCGAGGGATGCCACAAACTTACACGTCCGAAAGGTCGGCCGCGTTCCCCCAGAGCTTGGTATTGAGGTCCCATATCAAATCAGCCAACCAAAAGCGCGGTTAGGAAAAGCCGGAAAAACTAGACAGCGAAACAAACAAATCAGAGCATAGATAGCATACAGACTGAGTTTTTTCCCCCGTAATTTCAACAAATCTTGTCTTACCAGCGATCTTTGAAAATACAGACTGGAGTTATAGCCTAGGAACCAGTTCATTTTGAGAGAACCGACGTGCGTTTCAACGTAGTTCAGATTCAAAGCATTCCAACTTTGAACCTCTGTCGGACAGACCAGTGCTCTGTGTAACATCTTACGCGGTGTTTGTCCGTGTCTCAGAGTTGAGCGCTCTAAGCCATGATATCAGCACTAGCAACATCATGACACGGGCAGGCGTCAAGCAAATGCCAGAAGGCAGGCAAAGTTTGTGACAAATTCCATCGTCTCTGACAACACGACTCTAAACTGTCCGATAAGCGTTTGGCCTCAGACTGGAAGCTTTATCGTTACGTAACAGTGGTTGCCTGCGGAAGGGTCAACATTCGCAAAGTCAAGTGGTGACAGCGTAGTCCGTTTATCGCAAAAATGTGGGTTGGTTTTGTTTTTGTTTTTTTCCCCCAATTGCCAGAAAACGATACACTTTCCTTGAACATTGTCAAAAGAGAAAGTGTACCTGGCTCAGAGACCCAACCAAAGTCCATATATACAATACATAAACCAAAAACCACACATATATATATATAATGTAGCCTCCCATTGTGGCTTGTAGCCAATATAGGGCAAGGCGGACTTGTCCACTGGCATACAAAGCACACACCTCCTAGATCTAGGGAGCGCTCTCAGCTTTACTTACTTCCCCTACTTTCAAATTGACCTGATTGAGCGCATGTTTTCGGCTTTAGTAACGCCTTTGTTCCTATTCTATATATATATATATATATATATATATATATATATATATATATATATATATATATATATATATACTGATATGAATTCTTGGAATTCCCATGTAGCTGACGTGCACACTGTATTCAAGTTGTTGCCTTGGAGAAGGCCATCTTCACACGGGAAATATTTTGGTTTTCCTGTAAATTTATATAAACTCATTTCAGCTATATTCCGTTCGCCGTTATGTTGTACATATATATGAGTGAATGTGATGGACAAAATGAAATGAGTGTACCTGAAGCCAAAGGACACAATTGGACGAGGTCTCAAAAGGCCTCAGGCATCATAGTCACCCCTAAAAATGCTTCAATCCAGAAACAAAAATTACCATGCACAGACCATTCAAGGGCACGCACCTGACAGGAGTTTAAAAAAAAAATTGAATGTCTCCTTTCCGCTCAGGCCTCACTGGAGTAATGCACGTCTACTTTCTGTTTAGGCCACTAGCCAGACAGGGTGCCTCAAATAAACGCCAAACATGACTCCGTCAGTAACACTTCAGAATGACGAGACGTTTGCCGTAATTTGCTAGTCCGATCAGAACATAGCTGGCTTTGGGTTCGGGAAGTCCCAGTTAAATTTTCTCTATTACATTTGAATCGTGTGGTTTGTGCTGGCACAAGAAAACAAAGATAAGCCAGTATTATCCGAGTACCGAGACATTTCAGCAACTGACTAATATGAGACAATGAGACAGAACATCTATGGGTCACAGAAACAGCATCCTTGAGGTTATACTCAACTTATTGATATGTATTTTTTTGTTTTCATTTATATGTTTTAGTAAGCTACCGAGACACAAAGGTAACATCACCAGTGTACTACATAAGAAAGAAGAAAACGGTGACAAGGTAGGAGCGGATGGTCAATGGCGGTTCAGTCAACGTGGATTGGCGTATCGGCAATTGACTTGGTAGGCAACTTGCCGATGGGTTTGGTAAAAACTAGACTCACCCACACAGTCTCTCTAGGCATGTGGTTTGTGGTCTCAGCGTCACAGTGTCACCCGACTGAGTGCGTCGAGGGCACGTGACTTACTATCATGTGTCATGTTGTCGTGTCATCAAGGTACGTCAATGTGAACACTGCGAACAAAATAAAAATAGAAAAATTGAGGGATCCCCGGCCGGCCGGCCTACCAGCCTAGCCTTGTCGTTCTCGTTACAGCATCTGTCGAAGGCTGTCAACTCCTTTTTGTGCCTTTTTTTTATTTTATTTATTTTGTGTGTGTTTGTGTGTGTGTGTGCTCAATGTATTTTGTCTGAAATATATAAATAATATATAAATATATAAAAAAAAAATTAACCCACCAACAGTAAATTTCTTTATGTTCGAATGCGACTGTACCCGTGATACACTAAACAAATGTGTGTGTGTGTGTGCGTGCGTGCGTGCGTGTGTGTGTGTGTGTGTGTGTGTGTGTGTGTGTGTGTGTGTGTGTGTGTGTGTGTGCGTGGACGGACAGAGAGATCTTCAGCATCAATTCGTCACAGTAACTCAGCTGAATGAAACTCAATCAGCACTGGCTTAGATATCTGTCCGCTTCGCGTCACAGCAAAAGATCCTGCAGGATTGTCCCCCCTTTTTTCCTGAAACGGGAGAAATCCCACAGTTCCTCCAAGCGATCCCACAGTTCCCTGGGCGTTTCGTCACCGCACGTAGCCAATCAGATGAAGGCAGAGAGAAAAACGATGGATTGAGCACAGAAGATTGATCATCTAAGGGACTGAGGGAATGCTATTCATTGTAAGTCTGTAGGATGATTTGGAATGGAAAGTGTGACACAGCAGCATCGCATGTACGTGGTTATAATACAAATTTATCGCGCGAGAGAGCGCATTCACTCACGCAGCCGGGCACGCAGGCACGCACACTGGCACACACACACACACACACACACACACACACACACACATCACTTTCATAACACACACACACACACACACACACACACACACACACACACACACACTGACCTTGCTACACTACAGGCCCCACACACACCCCTCCCCAGCCCCCGCCCCCACCCCACACACACACATGCATACATACATAATACTAAATTAAAGTGGTTAATTAAAACAGTAAACAAGCAAATACCAATGCCAAGTGAATCATGTGATGGAATAAAGAGATAACACAACAAGAAAAAAGAGATAGATCCCCCCTCCCCTCCCCCCCCCCCCCCCAAAAAAAAAAAAAATGTGGAGGGAGATGTGCCCCCAGCGCCTCTCATCACTCTCACTAAGGATCTGTTTCTGCCATTTTGACCTGCGGGGCTCGACATCAAATCCCCAGGGAGCAGCCATTAATTGGGAACGCAAGCAGAGTCAGGTTACGGCGTCCTTCCCAGAGCTGGCTCTTCAGCCAGTGAGGAGTGATTCGTCGATTCGCTCTGGGGGCCATCGGCCCGAAGGGGGGGAACGACAGCAGATGGTTTGTTTCTCCCGTGGCAGGTCCTGTCTTCGTTTTAGTGAATTATATCACGTGTCGTTCATTAAGTCATCTGTCTTGTGATGAAAGTTGCAGGAATATCAATGCTTTTGGTTCGGCGGCGCTGGTGGGTTTTTTTTTTTTTTTTTTTTTGGAGCCGGGATGGTCGAATGGTGGAGCGTTGGACTCTCAATGCTCGGCGGGTCGTGAGTTTGAATCCCGGCTGGGGGCAAATATTTATGCTGGCCCATTTCTCGTTGCCCCGTCTTTGATATCACCCTTACGTCAGTGGTGGAAAAGGACGTTAAACTCCTGAACACCCCCCTCCCCCTTGGTCCGATATGGGGCGGTCGTGGTGGTGAAGCGGTAACGTCTGCAGCCACCAGTGTGAGAGGCTGAAGGTTCGAGCCCTACTTGGGACAAAGAATTTCTCAGTTGAAGTATGTGGCACCGTTCATTCGGGCCGACCGTCAGGGGTTCTTTGCGGGTACTCTGGCTTCCTCCCCCTCCACTTTGGAAATGTTCAACCCATAAAATTTCAAAATAAATGCAATTTTAAAGATCGGAAACCTAAATTGCTGAGCTGGCCCTTCGCACCACGTGATTGTAATGTGTCTGTGTCCAGTGTGTGAGCGAATGCCTGTGATTCACGTGCGCGTGCGTGTTGGGTTTAGCTCGCGTCGCTTTGAGCCAAATATTTTGGGATAAAGCGCCTGTATGAATGCTATTACATGTATTATTTTTTTTTAATTAGTAGTAGTAGTAGTGTGCTAATACCAGGCTAGGCAATTTTCAGTCATTTGGCAATGTTCAGCCAACTTTCCTATTCTTTCAGCCAAAACAATCTAAGTTTCAGCCAAAGGAAAGGAAGGGGAAAAAGATTGCACACAGTCATGTGTGGATACAAATGCCATATAGGACAGTCTAACTTCATTTTTGAAGGCTTGGGTGTCAGTATTTTACTGTTTGGTGCTAAGAGAGGCTGCTAAATGCCCTTAAAATGCTAAAATTTTGTTCTCCTAAATGGGGCATTGGGTGCTAAGAGACGCTGCTAAATGCCCTTAAAATGCTAAAATTAATTTTGTTCTCCTAAATGGGGCATTGGGTGCTAAGAGAGGCTGCTAAATGCCCTTAAAATGCTAAAATTTGTTCTCCTAAATGGGGCATTGGGTGCTAAGAGAGGCTGCTCAGTAAATGCCCTTAAAATGCTAAAAAATTGTTCTCCTAAATGGGGCATTGCCCCCGTGATCCCCCCAGCAGGACGCTCAGTGACTCTGCACCCTGGTCTAGGTTTCAGTCTTTTTTCCCCCCTCAGCAATTCGCCAGTCTGTAATACACAGGGATAGTGAGCATGTACTACGACTAAGGAAGGGTACGAGTTCGAATTCTGTATACAAGATCTCTTTTGATCGCTGTAAGAAGACTTGTTTGAGAAAATGTCTTTTGACGAATGCAACAAGACTTGGTTGACGCACCTTTGTACGCAACGTACCCTGACGCCAGAGAATTCGGCCATTGACCGGCCACCGTACGCAGTAAATAATATCTACCGTCTCCCATTTCTTATTGTGTCACCTAAGCCATATTGTGAAGACCCCCAGCCAGTTTTACGGAGCGGGACCCGGTGTACATGACGCTCTAATGCCCAACCATGACCATAAAACCTTCACCTTGGTGACACGATACAGCTGTATGAAAATTACTCCGGTGATGTCCCTTCATCCATCTTCGTCAGACGGAGTTGTCTCATCTTAGGGGTGTTTGTTTCAGGGGTGTGTGTGTTAATTTCGTTCGTGTGTGCGGCCGTAAACACTGATTTGCATATGGAGATGAAGTTATTTGGGTTTCAGATTTCATTGTCGGTGTGAATTAACTCATTTATACGCGTTGTCGGAAATAGACAGGAGGAGGACGGGCATAGAAATGACGGTGTTGAGGCCTGAGAGGTTAGTTTGATGGTCCCGCGCAAGGTGTCTAGGTGTGAATCTATTTCTGATTCATCGCTCGAAATGCTGCATACAAAATTAGGATTCAAATTAATGTCAAGTAGAAAAAGTCATACTGTCTTCTGTGCACGATTGCGATTTTGAATAAGATTCTGATAAACTCCACGACAGTCACCAGCAATGTATATAGTTTATTTTCTGATAAACATTACTAACTTGTGGTAAACCAGATGGGCAACCTTTGTGCGCATGTACACAGGCATGGACGCAAACGGAGACTTCGTATAAGGCTGAAACTTAATGATCACACACACACACACACACACACACATACACACACACACACACACACACACACACACACACACACACACACACACACACACACTTACTTTTGCTATTACTCTGCAAAACCGACAACGATCCCGAACGCGCATGAAAAAAACCTCGTTCGCGACCGGGTACGTTCTGTATCAGTTTAGATGACAAAGCCTCAAAACGATGTCTTGCAGCTAGGTCGAACGCCCTCCCCCCCCCCCCCCCTCCTCGTCCTCCTCCTCCCCCCCCCCCTCTCTCTCTCTCTCTCTCTCTCACACACACACACACACACACACACACATACACACACACTGAAGTGTTTCTCTGCAAAGACAAATTTCATTTACAGTGCAAGTACCCTGGCCCGCTCATCCTCAACCACTTGTCTCAGTCCACAAGGCTTACGCCCCTTAGACACGCATCGTCTTTCAAACGGACCAGAATTAACGACCACGTCACAACACCACAGCCAGACATCTTTCCTCTCACCTAACCCAGTTGACATCCGGCCCACATAGGTATTGTATACAGACTGCCGCGCCCGCCTTCCTCTCGTAACTTTCTCACCTGCTGCAATGTTCACCTGCCGCCGTAAACACATCCATTTACATGGTGGACGCGGTGGCTATCTGGCCATGTCAGACGACACTTTGGTTTGCTGGGGACGCCAATTTTGCGGCGCAGTGACCCTGAAAGGGCGGTGCATGTAAGGTCAGCGTGAGGTGTTAGGTGGTTGGGAGGCCGCTAGCCACTTGTGGTACTTGTGGTAGTACATCCCGGGCTGTCCTCTTGTCTGGGTTTTATCGTGTGTCCAGTACCGTGAGCTGAGGGAACCATTGTTCTAAACGTGTGGAGACCTTGGTCAGTGTTAGTTTTCATGGGATCTGGGTGTTGTTGGTGTTGTTGACGTTGTTGTTGTTGTCGTTGTTATTTGTTTCTTTTATCTGTTTGCTTGTTTGTTTGTTGTTGTTGACGTTGTTTTTGTTGATGTTGTTTCGTGTTTCTTTGGTTAATTTGGTGTTTTGTTTGTTTGTTTGGTTGGTTGTTGTTTTGTTTGTTTGTTTTGTTTTTTGTTGTTGTTTTGTTTGTTTGTTTTTCGGGGGGGGGGGCTTTGTGTGTGTGTTTGTTTTTTGTTTTGTTTTTGTTTTGTTTTGGGGCTTTGAGGAATTTTTTTTTTTTTTTTGGGGGGGGGGGGATGGGGGTATTGTTGTTTGTTGTTCGTCTCCATGTTGTTGTTGTTTTCGTATTTGTTTTTGTTGTTGTATTGTTATTGTTGTTGTTGTTGGGTTGTTGTTTTTTTTGTTGTTGTTGTTGTTGTTTTTTTTTGTTTTTTTGTTTTGTTTTTTTTTTTGGGGGGGGGGCTTTGTTCGCGTGCATTTGATTGTTTTCAAATAATAAAGTGTGGGTAGGTGAAACACGAATCCTTCAGTTTCTCGCTATCACGCGCCAATCTTCACCAGAAACAAGACACCGCCTTTAGACTGAACCAGAGACTGAGAGAATGAAAAGCTTCCGAAAGCAAGGGCACTTTTCGAATTGGGGAAATTCGAAATCTACAAAGAAACTGAGTTAACGGGCCACTGAGTCTGTATACACAGGGAAAACCATGCTAATAATTCATTATTACGCACGCGGAAAACCCAATTATACATCCCTGTTACGTGACTTTACGTGAAAACTTTCCTCCAACCCAGAACCTGTTAAAACACGTCTGATTAGGTTGTGCTGACTTAAACCTGTGTGTGTGTGTGTGTGTGTGTGTGTGTGTGTGTGTGTGTGTGTGTGTGTGTGTGTGAGAGAGAGAGAGAGAGAGAGAGAGAGAGAGAGAGAGTGTGTGTGTGTGTGTGTGTGTGTGTGTGTGTGTGTGTGTGTGTGTGTGTGAGAGAGAGAGAGAGAGAATGTCAATGACAATTACAATAATGACAATAATCTCTATTTTTCAACGGTGAACGTTTTGGCAGATATACTATGTTCGAACTTGCCATTTCTAAACTACGAAAATATGAGCAAAGGAAGGAAAATCTAAGAGCTACAGGAATATAAAAGGGAGGGGGGAAAGTGTAGGAACAAGTTACGTATGTAAAACTCAATAAACACACACGCAATGAACAGAGAGAGAGAGTGAGAGAGAGAGAGAGAGAGAGAGTTACTGCTGAGTTTTCGCATGCCCACTTCTCTTCTATTTCACGGTGGTTTCTCCTTGATACGGCAGATAAGGCCAACAAAGCCGCGCTGTCTGTAACTTATCAGGGATTGAAATAAACAGCTCCCTCTCCCAATCGAGTCTTTGTTCGGCGCGTGGACTTTTGGCAATCGGCGTATTGACTCTAGCCCGTACGCGGCCGATACGTCATTGATATCGCCTTCTCATACGTCACTGATTGTGAGATATCTTTGATACGTCAGTTCTTCAGTGTGGCAAATGTGTTTTTTGTCGTGTGACAATGCCACACGGTTTTTTGTTTGTTTGTTTGGTTTTTAACTCAGTGAAGCGCGGTGGGGATGGAAGGCCGGATTAAGAAAATTAAGATTTATTCTTTGCAGGCACGTAGTAATAGTAGTAGGGTGGGTAGGTGTTCGGGGTTTAACGTCCTCTTCCACCACATATGGGTGATAACAAAGACGGGGAGACGAGAAAAAAGCTAGCTAAAAAAAAATTGGATATCCAAGAAAATGTCTGCGCGTCCGTCGTTCTTTGCGACTGGTGAAGAATTCAATTCATTTCAACTCAATTCACTTCAGTTCAATTTTTCACTTCAGTTCAGCTCAGTTCATTTATCCCGTAATGATAGTTGAACGGATCGGCTTGTATAATATTAATAAATTATAATAAATTGCTTTTATATAGCGCAGTATCCCAGCAGACGCTGGCTCAGAGCGCTCTACAATTACAATTACTGACACACACACACGGAGAAAAACACACACACACACACACACACACACACACACACACACACACACACACACACACACATCACTTTCATAAAACACACACACACACACACACACACACACACACACACACACACACACACACAGAGCCATGCCGGACTGCACCCACACTGGCTATGGGCAGCGGGGACACCACAACTCCCGCTCTGGGATGCAGACAGTTAATCATAGGCAACGTGGAACAAGTGAGTTTTCAACTGAGATTTAAAGGAGAGTAGAGTAGAGAACCGGAGAACCAGAATTGCAGCATATAAGCCATAGAGCTGGACAAACGAAGGGACGGATGGAATCGGCGAAACGCAAACACAGCCAAAACTAGTAGTCATTATTCTTGCTGGTTCCTCGATCTAAGATAACTGAGCGCCAATATTGCACCGCAGCATGCAAGCACGCGCAAACCTCAGGGGCACCGCCACTACACAGGACCGAACTTGCAGTCAGCCGTAATCCCAACGCAGCGGCGTGTCTTCACAGGCTTTGTGAGCAGTTGGCAAGGTATAGGAACCAGGGACTGTGTGCCAAATGACGACAGAAGAGAGAACGAATGCATCGAACGATCGTTTGTCACCATTGTGAAACATAAGGCCGACAAGTCTGCCGACCAGGCGGGCAGCAGTTCACTTTGACGCAGCCAAGTCTGATGAGGAAACGATGTGAAAGTCTTGGCCCGAGACGCACTGGGGGAGGGAGAGAGAGAGAGATAGGTGGTTACACCGTCATATACATTAAGAGGAACAATAAATGAATGTGCGTCGTATCAAATCAGCAAATCAAAAGCGTTAGTTCAAGAAAACCCGGGGGTGGGGTGGGTGGGTGTTTGGGAGTTTACTTGAACGTCCTTTTCCACCACATAAGACAAGAAAACCCGGAAAGCGAAACCAAAACAATAAAGAACATAGACAACATACAGACTGGGTTTTCCCCAAGTAATTTCCACAGAATCTTGCCTCCAGTCATCAATGTTACATGCTTGTCACACGATTACAAAATTCAGACCCGACCCTTGAAAATACAGACTGGAGATAGCCTAGGAACTACTCTATTTTGAATGAAGCGACATGCGTTTCAGCGTAGTTCAGATTCAAAGCATTCCAACTTTGAACCTCTGTCGGACAGACCAGTGCTCTGTGTAACATCTTACGCTGTGTTTGTCCGTGTCTCAGAGTTGAGCGCTCTAAGCCATGATATCAGCCCTAGCAACATCATGACACGGGCAGGCGTCAAGCAAATGCCAGAAGGCAGGCATAGTTTTGTGACAAATTCCGCCTCCTCCAACATTTGTCGACGATATAAGTTTTGTTTAAAGTAACAAGTGTTCAAATTGTTATAAACTAAGATTATTCTAGGTACTATTAATAAATTCAGTAAATTATAACAGACTAGAAATAACACCGACGAATAGGGAATACTCTCTCAGATGTTACCAATGCTTAAGCGGGCAATTTTCAAACTGGAAATACAGACATTTAGGACTCAACACATCCCCAACTAAACTCAATACAATTGCTTGATCATCAAACTGAAAGTACAGACAACTGGGATTCAACATATCCCCAACTAAACTTAATGCAAATACTTGATCATCAAACTAAAAAAAAATATAGACAACTGGGATTCAACACATCCCCGACTAAACTCAATAAAAATGCTTGATCATCAAACTGAAAGTACAGACAACTGGGACTCAACACATCCCCAACTAAACTTAATGCAAATGCGTAATCATCAAACTGAAAATATAGAAAACTGGGATTCAACACATCCCCGACTAAACTCGACACAAATGCTTGATCCTCAAACTGAAAGTACAGACAACTGGAACTCAACACATCCTCAACTAAACTCAATACAAATGTGTGATCATCAAACTGAAAGTACATACAACTGGGATTCAACACATCCCCGACTAAACTCGACACAAATGCTTGATCCTCAAACTGAAAGTACAGACAACTGGAACTCAACACATCCTCAACTAAACTCAATACAAATGTGTGATCATCAAACTGAAAGTACATACAACTGGGATTCAGCACATCCCCGACTAAACTCGACACAAATACTTGATCATCAAACTGAAAGTACAAACAATACAAATGTGTGATCATCAAGCTGAAAGTACAGACAACTGGGACTCGACACATCCCCGACTAAACTGAATACAAATGCACGACCATCAGTCATTTTATGACGGGCTTTTCTCACTGGCTTGCGGCCCAGACGAATGGCTTCTGACCACGTTTTACGATGCTGACGCGGTCATCAGACGATTCTTATCAGCCCAGACCTCACTCATCCACCCTATCACGAGTACTCATCCAGCATCAGCGTTTAAGCGTTGTCCGTGATCGTCTCAGCGATTATATCTTTAGTAGAACTTTGTGTCGGCGAGTTATTGGTGTCCTGATGGGGCCGAAAGAGTGGTCACTTGGGCCGCGTGAGCTGTCGTCTGGTGATAAAAGTGATTCCGGTTCAGCCCTCGCGGCTGGGTCTCTGGTTTTGCAAACTGTGGAACGGACAGGATGATGGTCATAGTCTAAAACACCCCAACCACCTCCCTCTGCCACGTACCCTTAGGGATAAGGGGTTTGACGGGCGTGGGGTGTAGTTTGATGGTTTGTTTGTGGAGTTTGTTGGCTGTGCTTGTTCATTATTGGGTTTTTCGCCATTCTTCTTCTTCGTCTTCTCAAGTTCTTCTAATCATCATCATCATCAGAAAGACGCAGCAGATCACATGCAGAGCAAGCAGAGGCATGCAACGGGGCAGCGATCCACGATCGATTATGAAAGCGGGGCATCACAGACGAAAAAGGATCTTTGGGCGATCTTAAAGACGCTGCGAGATTGTGAGATGTGGATGGAGCACGTATGGGCGATCCCGAGCACAGAGAGTCCAGTTTCACTGAAAAAGACTGAAATAGGGTGCACACTTGTACACAACGGTTTTCAGGTGCAGAAAAAAAGTGACAGGTAAAACTTTCTGATGTTTGTTCTTGAACACCGACTGATCAAGCGCATGTGTGGTTTATTTTAGTACAGCCAAGCTAGCTGGTTGCAACGTTCTTCTCCACCACATAAGTGCGAAATCATCTCAAAGACTGGGTAACGACGATAAAGCCAGTGCAAACTCATAGCTCCAAGCCTTGATTCGAACTCACGACCCGAGCAGTGACAACCCAAGTTGCACAAGGCGTTTGAGGTTCAAAATTTGACGTCATTTTCCACCACATACGGTGACATCAAAAACTTGGCGACGAGAGAAAACAAAAACAAACAAACAAACAAAAACACAACAATAAAAGGCCAGCACAAATATTTTGCCCCAGCCGGGAATCGAACTCACGACCCGAGCACTGGAAGTCTATTGCTCTATCGCTCGAACGTCCCTTCTCTCTTCAAGCTCCTCAAGCTTTGCCGCCCACCCTTGCAAGAAAGCAAAGGGGTTGTCCCGAGTCAGTGCACCTAATAAACCAGAGGCGAGGACGAAGTGCGGAGCCTGAGGCTTAATTAGAGTGCTTTTCATACCCCCCGGATGTTATTATAACCGCGCAGCGTCCAGCTTTCTCTGACAGCTCTTTTCAGTCTTGTCCCTTTGTCCCGTTTTCCTTCAGCAGAACAGCCGTGCTTTGTGGAAGGCTGCGCAGAAAAACTGGACAACAGCGGATGAAAGGTAGCCGTGACCTTCATGTCCGGAGCGGTCCGCGCTGGCTCGAGTGTGATTGTGATGTCCGGTAGTGAAGTGGCCAGTTCTTCCGCCCTGGTACTGACAGGATGATGGTCATAGTAATCACACCCCCTTCTGCCATGTCAGTGCCCTCCGGGGTGAGGGGTTTGGCGGGCGTGGGGTGTTGTTTGATGGTTTGCTTGTTGAGCTTCTTGAGCTCGTTGACTTCGCAGTTGGGTTGTTCATGACTGGGTTGTTCGTTTTCTTCTTCTTCTTTTTATCATCATCATCTTCATTCTTCTTCTCATCATCATCATCGTTTTCATCTCATTCTTCAAAATCATCATCATCTTCTTTTTCTTCTTCTTCAAAATCATCATCATCTTCTTTTTCTTCTTCTTCAAAATCATCATCTTCTTCTTTTTCTTCTTCAGTATCGTCGTCGTCATCGTCATCATCATCATCATCGTCGTCGTCGTCATCATCATCATCTTTTGTCTTGTATCTCATGTCTGTATCTTTACCCTGTCTGTCTAACTCTTCATGTTTCGCCTAGGGCGTTGTTAGTGTGTTTAATAGTTGCTATTTGCCCTTGTTTGTTTAATCATTGACGCCCATCTGTGCCGAAAGACTCGTGTCGCCTGACCTTTCGTCGCTTCTGTGGAAGAGGCCGATCTTGAGATGTTGGGGCTCGACGGCTGAGCTGCAGCAGAATCTCTCCCGGAGGCATTCTGTGTAGACGGTACTGATCCCTCTGTTGCGATGGGTTTCAGTAAGCTCTCTGTCTCTGTCTAGATGTCTGTCTGTCTCCTCCTCTCTCTCTCTCTCTCTCTCTCTCTCTCTCTCTCACACACACACACACACACACACACACACACACACACACACACACACACACACACATCCTGCCACGCCACCAACCCCAACCCCTCCTCCTCCTCCCCTCATCGCATCAACTTTTAATGTCTGGATATCTGTGTAGACGACTGTTTCTCCTAATAAAATACATTATCACAAGAATGTTGCAGATTGCTTGCGCTTCATGATCACAAAGTGGTCTTTCACTTCTCAGTAATTTCAAAAAATACTACAATCTCTTCAGTCTGTGTGTGTGTGTGTGTGTGTGTGTGTGTGTGTGTGTGTGTGTGTGTGTGTGTGTGTGTGTGTGTGAGAGAGAGAGAGAGAGTGAGTGAGTGAGTGAGTTTTTAGGGCTTAAAGCCGCGCAAGCCACGAGAGAGAGAGCGTTTTTACACCAGTATTCATGCCACACCGGACAGTCGACAGAAAGAATCTTCAGTTAATAGTTCCAGACACAACTTCTCAGCAGAGGCAATTTTGGCGTCTGACGCTTTCAGTTAATAACTGTTATCTCAAAACATATTGCTGAATACCTATTCCCCCCAAAATACTTGGTCTGGAGTCTGCTTCAGTTTACATAGGTGACAGAAAACTGGCGAAGAAAAAGGAAAATCCACGCATTGCCTGCTGGGAGAGTGCTGGAAATGTCATACAGACTGACTTCCCTTGCTCCCTTCACGTCTGATTGACAGGGGGCGCTGTGATAAGAGACTTGAGTGCGGCTAGAAGCCTGTTTGATCCCCACGATGCGAGATCTAGCACACGACTGAAAAGGAAAGTTAGAGAAAGAACTTCTACGAGACTTCTTCCTTTAAATTTAACCGTCTGGGTCTGAGAGCCGCGTAAGTAGGTATAATCACGTTGAAGACTTTTAGAACGAGAAGACGCTGTCTCTACTGACAGGCCGCCGGATGGCCGTGAGATCAGACATCTCTGACTGGCACACTGACTGAAACTCACAGCGCATCTCGTGATGATGTGGTGAAAGGTTTCCGAAGTCCTAGATCAAACTTTGGGTTACATCGATGGTATACATCGATAATTTTCTGACGTGAGAGAGAGACTGAGAGAGAGAGAGACAGAGAGAGAGACAGACAGAGAGACAGACAGACAGACAGAGAGAGAGAGAGAGACAGACAGACAGACAGGCAGAGACAGACAGAGACAGTCGGACAGACAGACAGAAACAGAGAGAAGGTCGACGCCACTGACAAAGGCAGCTTGATGAGCCAACTTCATTATTCTTAACTTCACAATGCAAAAAGAAAAAAGAGAAAAAAAGGCTTCAATATATGGATTAATTATATTTCCCACACATCCCAAAGGAATGACGCCGGGCAGCCTCTCTTAATGTTGAATGCAGGGGGTAAAGAAATGAAAAAGAAGACCTCTATACACATGGGAGTGGGGGGGGGGGGAGGGCATTACAGTGAACATTAATGAATTTACAAAGCCTCCCTTTGTGTTGAATGCAGGGAAAAAAGCTATAAAAAACCAAAAAGACCTCTAGTGTGTGTGTCAGTGTGTGTGGGGGGGGGGGAGGGGGGTGGGGGGGCATTACAGTGAAGATTAATGAATTTACAAATTTCACCCCGTGTGGACAAGAGAGAGAGAGAGAGAGAGAGAGAGAGAGAGAGAGAGATTTGGCTGTTGTACGCAAAACCCTGCATGCATTTAAAACACACCCTCTTCACTCTGAAAAGAAAAAAAAAAAAAAAAACCCTGCAGGAGGCAGAAAGCACGGTAAGTGTTGATATCATGAACAGTCGCCTGGTTTATCATCCTCTCATCTCGCGATATCTCGTCCACTCATCTCGGGCATTCCCGTGTCTGCAGGGTACAACCACAGAGCTGCACGTGTGTATCTAGATCTGTGAGTACAGCAGGCTGGAGGCATGTCAGTCTCTCTGACACTGGAGTCAGCGAGTATGAAAAAAATGCACGGAGAAGGCAGCACCCTTTTTAAGTTGTTTCTCTATAGTGAAACAACTTTATGGGATGGGGCAGATTTTGCTGCGCGCAGCAGCAAGTTTCACTGAGTGACAAAAAAAAAAAAAACAAGACTGTGACGTTTCTCCAGACAATACATACTTTCACGCACACAGTGACGTCACGAAATCTGCGTCATTGTTCTTCAAGGGGAATTTTTTTATGCTTACAGATCGTTCTGAACTGTTTTCATGGTTTCTAGTATGAAACCCCTAAACACCTGCACAGTGACAGCGTCTCAAATGCTGGCACTGAGCCATCAGAAGCGTACTCACTGACACTACTGATACAGTGAGTCGGCGAGTCTTGGATCAACAGTCGTAGATTTTTTTTTAAAAACTGAATCTGTTTTTCGTATCTACAAACACGTACTATACAGAAACAAAGACAAATAGGTCATGCATGTACTTAAAAAAAAAACAACAAAAAAAACCTGAAAATACATGAACAAACCACAGACGTAAAAAAGATAGTCTTTTGTACGTCTGTGGAACAAACATGGCATTCTAACAGAGCCATGTCACAGACATAGATAACAGGGTTAGTCCGACAGTCGTAGAATTTGAGTGTTCGACCGCTTGGGCAAAGTGTAAACAATATTGTATCGCATTATGAGCTACACTAATCACCAAGACAGAGTATTTCCAGCGTACAGGCGCACTTTCAAACGAAACTGTTCCAAGGCGTAGGTTTCGTTAGTAACCATGGAACAGGCGCGTAGGAAGATGCTGAGAGGAAGGGGGGCCCACTAAGTCGGGTGAGCCATACGGCCGGGGTGAAGAAGGGTGGGTGTGTGTGTGTGTGTGTGTGTGTGTGTGTGTGTGTGTGTGTGTGTGTGTGTGTGTGTGTGTGTGTGTGTGTGTGTGTTAGACTGCCAAGGATTGTGTCCTGTGACAGCAGAGCAGGGAGGGGGGAGGCCCTCTCCTCTTATCAAAAGCAAGGGGGGCCCAAATATATTCGGTCCCCCCTTCCAAAAATCGAACAGGGGCCTGGGCCCCCAGGGCCCCGGTGGTTCCTACGCCCCTGTGGAAACACCCCCTTTTACTTTTCATGTCGTTTCCGTAGTAACGGAAACATCACTATAGGACGGGCTAAATTTTTCACGTTCATATAGGCAAATCGCTGTGGTACAAACGCGCGTCACTGCCGCAAAGACGATGACGCAAGACTAGTGTAACTCTGACAATGACGTAGGAAAACGTACGTCATCGATACTGACGCGAATGGTGCGCCAGAACGCGCCCTCGGATGAGTGCCGCATAGGGCCTTGAACAGGGCATCAGTTCAAGTCAGACGCGCCTCCCCCCCCCTCAACCCCCATCTCCCCCCCCCCCCCCCCCACACACACACACACACATACCGGTCGTCAAACAGACATGTCGAACCCATTATATGTAACAGACACCTTAACTGCCCATTTCCTGCGCCTATGAATATTAAATCATATTAACCCATATTATCCCATTGCTCCCTTTGTTTTACCCCCCTTCGTTAGAGGAGTTTGATAAACCCATTCAGGACCAGCTCACACGTCATAACTGAACCGCCACATGCATTAACGAGAAAAAAAAATCCAGCGTTGTCTTAAGTAGCTAGAGTATCATGGACCCAACACAGCACAGACTTAAACAATTATCATCAACGTTTCAATATCTCGGTGTGTAATGGGTTAATAAACATGCCTGTGGGCTACAACTGCCAGATTGTGAGTGGAGATCGGAAGACAAGCCAATAGCGAAATTTGTTTTATAAGATTTGCGTGTCACCACAACGTTCATTCACAGACAGACCACGCACAAGGCTTCCACGCCCTAATGAGATAAATCAGACGGCTGATGACATCATCAGTAATTAACAAACTGGCATGTGTGTCGCTTGTGGTGTCGGCTGATTGTCACTTTTTGTCCGACTTTTGTCAGCTTCCCTCCTCGCAAAATTGATGCGCGCGCCCGCATAATACCCTCTTGATGCCCCTCATAATGCCTATACATTCCCTACTAGCCTAAGCCAGCATGGTCACCCCTTCCCGCTCAGGCCTCACTGGAGTAATGCTAGTCTACTTTCTGTCTGGGCCAGAAAGTCGCTTAACACAAATCCACTCACGTCACCTTTGCCTCTCTTTCGCTGGCAGCTTGACTCTTCTTGCTACCGACTGGCTAGGCAGGGCGTCCCTCTAATCCCGAGCCTAAGACAAATTGCTGCAGAAGCACACAGTTAAGTCGTGTGACTTCCCCGATCACTCATGGGTTGTCCGAACTACCGCCTGGCATGCACCTTGCCCTACCAAGTAAAAAAATCACGAAAATCACGTTTAAAAAAAAAAATGACTACAAGCTAGCGTACTGGCTAAACAGGTTCCTTCAAACAAACACCAAACTTGACACCCCCACCCCCACCCCCCACGCTCAGTTTGAGTCTCTACGCCTTACGATTGTGTCTGTGTGCGTGCGTGTGTGTGTGTGTGTGTGTGTGTGTGTGTGTGTGTGTGTGTGTGTGTGTGTGTGTGTGTGTGTGTGTGTGTGTGTGTGTGTGTGTGATAATGATGATGTATGCTGCTTATGTCTGTTAGTGTAGCAAGGACTGATAGTAAGAGAGACCTGTGCGTCTATTATCTCATCCTTGGACATATACAGTGTCAATCGTCAGTTACTCTCTCTCTCTCTCTCTCTCTCTCTCTCTCTCGTAAAGGGGGGACCGGTGTGGCCGAATGGTAGAGCGTTGGACTTCTAATGCTCGGCTCGTGAGTTCGTATCCCAGCTGGTTGGTTCCAAATGTTTGTGCTGGCTTTTTCATCGTTGTCCGTCTTTGATATCACCCGTATGTGGTGGACAAGGACGTTAACCCCCCCCCCCGCCCCCAAACACCCACCCACCCACCCTCTCTCATGAAAACTCAAATGACGCAATCTGAACCATGTTGACACGGTCGCTGGGTCTGCCGTCTCAGGGTTCGGACATATTAGCGACCTATGATCAGTACAGTGTTTGATATTAGATCATAAACACGACCATGTCGCCAGGTAGACCCCCAAGGGACGCGGTTCACTTGACACAGGCGCCGCGTTAAACGTGAAATTAGTGGCCGGACACGCATCACTTCACAGCCAACTGTCTGTGACATGTCACGGATCACTGAGCAAAAGAAATCATGAAGCAATGTTGATGTCCGTATTCAGAAGAGATCAAGGATGAAAAAGCTATTTGGGACAGACATCATACGAATAAATTGGGACCGTTTAGTTTTACAACGTGTGTCATCCATTTCGTAAGTTTTCATGACCCAGACGATGTAAAGGAGGGTTGGAATTTCGGCGTTGACACCAAAGAAATGTGTCGGTGTGATGACTTCCATGCTTTAGGCAAATCGTGTTCACTTTAAAGAGTAAAGGGATGAGTGTTTTGAACTCTCTCTCTCTCTCTCTCTCTCTCTCTCATGATGATTATAATGATGTGTGTGTGTGTGTGTGTGTGTGTGTGTGTGTGTGTGTGTGTGTGTGTGTGTGTGTGTGTGTGTGTGTGTGTGCGTGTATGTGTGTGTGTGTGTGAATTCTTACCACGTTTCTACAGTTTAGCAACGGCAAGGTTTGAAACTGGCCGATGGCCAAAATCTTGTACCGTTGAAAAATTAATGGCAAGCTTTCATTTTTCAACGGTACAAGATTTTGGCCATCGGCCAGTTTGCCATTAATTTTCGCCATTTCAGTGTCAATTCTCTCTCTCTCTCTCTCTCTCTCTCAAATTCTACACTGGCGATTCATTGTACAACAACACGCACACATTGCACCTCAAACTCCTGTGAAAATGAAAGTGCTATCCTTTCTTTTATCTCCTATCTGTGAACCATTAAAACTAACGTGTCCTCAATAACGCAGCCTCTATAATGCAGACACTCTCTCTCTCTCTCTCTCTCTCGGTATAATCACCGCCTGAGGCTAAGTCTGCTGAATGATGTTGGATTAGACTGGCTGCACTGGCTCATTAGACGCAATTAAACTAATGATCTGTTTTGGAGATGCAGTTTCGGGTTGTGTGTTTTTTGTGTTTTTTTTTTTTTTTTTTTACTTCTGGTTCTTTTCACACTTCAGGTTTGTGTTTCTTTTCCCGGCGTCCTCCTGATAGCGACGTGTGTGCGTGCGTGCGTGCGTGCGTGCGTGCGTGCATACAGTGTGTTTACCAGGTGGGTAAGTGGGTCCTTTTCCACCAAATGCCTGAGTGCTCGGGTCGTGAGTTCGTATCCCGGCTGGGGCTATGAGCTCGTATCCCGGCTGGGGCCACATATTTGTGCTGGCTTTTTCATCGTTGCCCCGTCTTTGATATCACCCCTATGTGGTGGAAAAGGACGTTAAACCCCCCAAACACCCACCCACCCACCCTTTTCCACCACGTACGGGTATCGCCAACGACAGGATAAAGGGGCCAGCACATATATTTGGCCCCAGCCGGCACTCGAACTCACGCCGACCCGGGCATTGGAAGTTCCTGAACAGACTGGGACTCGAAATCAGCGCCATCTAGCTGGTCCTCAGTCCGTAGCCAAATAGCATCGTCTGCTCAGTACGCGGTACACTTCTAGAACAACGCATACGCAGGCCAAAATCAGCACAATGGTCTCTAGTAATAATAATAATAATAATAATGAGTACTGTATAGGCGCTTTAGCCAATTTCATGAATCAGCTCAAAGCGCCGCGAACTGAACCCAACACGCACGCTCACGTGAATCACAAACATTCTCTCACACACTGGGACATGAACACTTTACAATCACGTGGTGCGAAGGGTCAGCTCAGCTATTTAATCTTCGGAATTTAGAATTGCATTTTTTTTTTTTTTTTTTTTTAAATTTGGTGGGCTGAACATTTCCAAAAGCAGAGGGGGAGGAAGTCGGAGTACCCGGAGAGAACCCCCGACGATCGGCCCGAATGAACGGTGCTACGAGAAGGAAAACTTCTTTGGCCCCCGAGTGGGAGTCGAACCCCCTGACCTCTCGCACTGGTGACAAGTCTCTTTAACCACTAGACCACCGACCGCCTCCAGATGACATTCTGTGGCCCGAGTGACTGATTCTGATGCGGAGATTCACCACATTTGATGAAATGTTGTTGTACGCCTATCGTACATATTGAGACTTTTTTTTTTTTAAATCGAAACAAACCTCACCCCAAGCTAGTCAACTCAATCAATGCCAATTTCACCACCACACATCCCCGTCTATTTGCTCGCCTCTCCTAGTGCGGGCTCTGTGTGTGTGTGTGTGTGTGTGTGTGTGTGTGTGTGTGTGTGTGTGTGTGTGTGTGTGTGTGTGTGTGTGTGTGTGTGTGTGTGCCCCGCCCCCCCCACCCATCCCTACCCCCTCTCCACCCTCACCCCCCTGATTATTGTCTTTAATTGCTTCTGGCTAGGGGAAGGGCACGAGAGTCTTTGACTCCGGCGTGCCCGGGGAGTGTCTGACAGAATTAGGGACGTGATGGCAGGGGCACTGCAGCGAGTCAAGATCGGGAGTTAAAAGAATTATTTGAAGAAGAAGAACAAGGGGGAAAAAAAAGTCATTGAGGTTTTCAGTTTGAAAGATTGTTTTGGTGTATTTGACGTGCACTGGCTTTCGGGTTTAGCTGTGGTGTAGTGCGGTTGGGCTGTGGGGACAACCAAAGTTGTCAAACTTTAGAAAGTCGTTAATAAGGGCCGGGAAAAGGGGGAAGTGGGCGGGAGGAGGGTGGGAATAGGAGCTGTGGGGGGCAAGGGGGGGAGGTTAGTGTTGAATGTTTGGGTCGCGAGTTCGAATCCCGGCTGGCAGCCATAAGCTTATGCTGGTTTTATCCCCGTTTTGAAATCATCTCTGTGTGGGGGAAAGACGTTATAAATTAAACCCGCAGCCAACCGACCCCCCCCCCCTCCATCCATCCCCCCCCCCCTCACACACACACACACACACACCTCACCTCAAACACACACACGCACGCACGCACGCACGCACACACACACACACACACACACACACACACACACACACACACACACACACACACACCAAACAAAAACAAACAAAATCAAATATAAACACACACACACAAACAAAAAAACAGGTTCGTTCCGCCGATCAATCATTGGTTAAACAACAACAACAACAACAAAACCGCAGCAATCTGATTGGTCAATTTAGAAACAGGAACCCATCAACATTCTACAGTTTAGCAACAAACTTAATATTAAGATATCCGACAGCTGCGTTATTACAGAAGATGCCAGGACTCCAACACTATTTTGTAAACCAGCAGAGGTTGAAACCTTCAGAAATCTCCCTATTCATCAACAGAAATGCAGGCCGACTCCCAGATAATCCCTACTAGTCCCACGAGATCCCAGCTTTTAACATCAGGGATCGAACCTTTTCCACCTCCTGGCCATCAAGAGTATTTTTGTATCCGACGCGCCATGGGGGATCCGGCCTCCCCCACCCTCCCTCCCTCTTAACCCATTTGTTAATGAACGAAATTAGAGCTGGAAAGTCGACTCTAAGCACGCGGTGCCGCTCTGCCGTTCGATCTATAACAGTAACTGGAAGGGCGGGAAGCACAGGTCAAGTTCGGTCAATCTGGTCCTTTTAGCCGGCCAGGAATTCCCTCCCCGAATGTCAGTCACCCTCCCTTGAAATGTTCCAGAAAAATCTTAAAACTCATTATTTTCATCTCTGAACACCTTTAGTGTTTTTCGCCATACGCTGAACACGCTGACGGGGTGTTGGGATAGCTGAGTGGTAGAGCGTTGGACTTTCAATGCTCGGGTCGTGAGTTCGAATCCCGGCTGGAGCCAAATGTTGTGCTGGCCGTTTTTCTAGTTGCCCCGTCTTATGTGGTGGAAAAGGACGTTGACCCCCCCCCCCCCCTCTCCCCGAACACGCTGACACACGGGCCTGTAGCCGGATAGGGGCGAGAAGTTCGCTGTTGTGGTCCGCTGTTCCAAGGGGAGGTAATGCGACTTGATTTGTAGGCCGAGGGTACCGAACCAGAACACAAATCAATTGTTTTATTGTGGCGAGTGGGGCAAAGTCACATACTGATGATACGTTTTCAGTGTTTTGTCAAGGGCGCAATGGTTTAAAGTCACCAAGGATGAATTTTGGTGCATCCGGTGTAATCGCGTCGTCTGTGTATATGATGAGCGAATATGCTCACTGGCCCGGGCTGCGTTTGCACGTGGGTGAATGTAGACCAGCGTAAAGAATAGCTGGGGGAATTCACTGGGAATGTAGAACGGACGAGAGAAAAGTTCTTTGCATAGCATTGTGACTGCCCAGGTTCGATGTTCAAGACTGGAGTAGAGAAGGAGACGGGGTGGGTGGACGAAACTGATAAATAGATAAACTGAATCTTTACCACGGGATTATGGGGCTCGCCATCTTGGTTCCTGTACAGAAGACGAATAACTAGTATTAGAAGAAAAACTCGAGCAAAAGAAGGCGAACAAGTCAAAAGACTGAAGAAATAAGAAGAAGGAAGAAGAAAGAAGCTGAAGGAAGGACAGAAGAAGAAACTGAACAGAAGAAGAAGGCAGAAAAAGAACTAGTATTAGAAGGAAAAGTAGAAAAAGACGAACAAGTCAAAAGAAAAATAAGAACAAAAAAAAAAAAAAAAAGGAAGAGAAAAGAACAGGGTTGGATTGGGTGTTTGGGAGTTTAACGTCCTTTTCCACCACATACAGGTGATATCAATGGCTGGGCAACGAGAAAAGGGCCAGCACAAATATTTGGCCCCAGCCGGGATTCGAACTCACGACCCGAGCATTCAAAGTCCAACGCTCTACCATTCGGCCATCCCGGCACCCCTGGCCGAGGAAAGAAAGAAAGAAAGAAAGAAAGGAAAAGAAGAGGAAGAAGGAAGAAGAAGAACTGACTACTGTTAGAAGGAAAGTAGAAGTCAAAATATAATGAACTTGGCCCTGACTGCGACACTACGCACTGATATTTTCCCTTGGAGTTTGCACTGGCAGTCAGAGCTGAGGCAGGACAGTTAGAGTGAGCGGGCGGTTTTTAGACAAGCAGGGGATCAGGGTAAGGAATCATGTTGTCACAAATGGGATGAGTGTCTGTGACTCAGAGGAGTTCCGCTGTTTACACTGAGAAGAGAGAGATGTGCCAAAATTTTCCTCTTTCTGATCCTTGCCCCCTCCCTACCCTCCCCCTCCCCCAACTCCCGGGGGTCTTCTCTCCCACCCCCTCAGTTTTACTGGTGTTACTGTTGCCTGTTCCATTGTCATCCCGTCCCATCGGCCCCTGCCGCGCAAACACCAGCCAATCACCGGATACCCACACTGCACCGCGACCGGGACCAAAGGGCAGACAACCGTGGCTCCGGAATCGCTGAAATCAATGCATAACGCGATAGCGAGCGATGAGGAGAGATGCAGAATGTGACGTCCCGTTTGTGGATACGCGCTCCGGATCTGACCTCGCTTTTCCAATCGGATTTCGCCCTCTCGCGCCCAGTAACAAGTTTATTGATTGACGATTTCCCTGGCCTCCAAGACGTCCGGACAACGCTTGTGGCAGGGCCCGCAACCTGATCTCTCTCCTCGCTGCTTGTCCGTGAGAGTTTCGGGCCGTGAACCAGTGCACCGAAGGGCAACATGGGAAGGGGTGCTTCGGTAATCAAGGTTGACGTCAATCTCTTTGATTTGGTGCCCTCTACAGCCCGGGCGTGTCAGACTTTTGACTGAAAAAAAAAAATGGAGATTCGAGGTTTCATCTCTGCTTCAAAACAGTGCTGAAACCTAGGTATTCCTAAGGAACGGAACCATGTGTATGTATCTATCCCCCCCCCCCCCAAAAAAAAAAAAAAAAAAAAATGCGGCAAATTATGTTCAAGTCTTTTAACCGCCTAATTCGTGATGTCAAACACGGAAACATATCGTAAAATAGTTTTATTTATGATGATTCACAAATCTGCTTACACTGATATGCCCGCAGCCAATTCTGTCACGGGAGAACAACAAAGTCAGGTCAGTAAACGAACCCGTCGTACGAATTACCAGCTGTGCCAATAATATTGCTGACAACGACAGTCGTATGATCTGAGGCAGGGCATCCGGATGGCCAATGTTATCGTCTAGAGACTGAGTATTGACAAGTACTGATGTAGTCGTATCTTTGTTGCCCTAAATGACCCCCCAAACGTGTACACGTGTGTGTGTGTGTGTGTGTGTGTGTGTGTGTGTGTGTGTGTGTGTGTGTGTGCGTGCGTGCGTGCGCGTGCTCCAAAACCCCTCTCCCCCTCCACGCCATTCTCCTCCCAAGAGGAAGTCCCCTGCCGCCAGGTCAAGAGATAAAGACCCTCCTCCCTTGACAGAGAGGTGGTGAAGGGTGTTCCAGATAGTGTCACCAGACCAGCACTGCTCACTTGGGGGCTTTGATTAAAAACTCAATCCCACGTTAAGGTCCTGACGGGCATCTTATGATCTTTAAGATAATGCCTGTGTTGAGTGACGCTGGGTTTTAAAACAAAAAAATGAAGGAGAGATGGAGAAAAGAGCGAGAAAAAGGAAGAGGAAGAAAAACAGGATGAGGTGACTTGGGACACAATCTTTCTCTCTCAAAGGCAGCGAACTGAACCCAACATCCACGCTCACGTGACTCACACGCATTCTCTCAAATGCCATAAGCACATTACAAACAAGTTGTGCGAGTTGTCAGCTCAGCTACCTAGGTTTCGGAATTTAGAACTGCATTTATCTTTAAGTTTTGTGGGCTGCATATTTACACAGCAGAGCGGGAGGAAACCGGAGTACCCGGACAGGAGCCTCGATGGTCGGCCCGAGAAAGACCCAGGTCAGTACAACAGGCGTGAGGACACAAATTGCGCGTGGGGGTCAAGTTTGGTGGGTTGTTTTTTTTTGTTTTTTTTTTGGTGTTTTTTTTTTAGTACCTTGTTTTGCCAGTGTTCTCGCTTGTAGTGATTTTTGTTGTCACGAAAGAGCGTGATTTTTGTTGTCACGAAAGAGCGTGATTTTTGTTGTCACGAAAGAGCGTGATTTTTGTTGTCACGAAAGAGCGTGATTTTTGTTGTCACGAAAGAGCGTGATTTTTGTACTTGGTAGGGCAAGGTGCATGCCAGGGGGTTGCAAAAAGAGGCAAACTGCCAGTGAAGCTGGGACTTCTTGCACACAAGAGAGGCAAAGGTGACGCGAGTGGATTTAGGTGAAGTGGCCTTTTGGCCTAAACAGAAAGTAGACTAGCATTGCTCCAGTGAGGCTTGAGCGGAAAGGAGACATTGAAATTTTTCTATCATGTACATGCCCTTGAATGGCCTGTGCATGGTCATTTTTTGTTTCTAGATTGAAGCATTTTTAGGGGTGACTATGGTGTTTGAGGCTAATCGGGAATATACAGGCAATTTGATGACTCGTGCATTTCTGTTCTTTGACCAACGGGTGGGAATGATTTCAACACAGAATTTTACAAGCCTCGAGATGGTGACGAATGTTTGCAGAGCAAGTTGCTGTAGATTCCGCCAATGTGGACGATAATTATACGTCAGGTCTTTCATCAATACGTTTGATCAGCAGATTGGTTCCATGTCCAACTTCGCCGCAGACAACCCCAAACCCGTCCTTTCCTATTGGCCACTGGAATGAAAGTGTTCCGAAGACTACAAACCACATAAGTATAGCGCAATTTCCTGCTTGAGTGTCCCAGTTTTTTTTTTTTTTTTTTCCCCGTTTTTTGGTCCTGGTTCCCCGGTTTTTGGTTTTGGTTCAGGCAAGATGAACGGTTCATGACGGCTGTTTACTGCAGCAAACACTAATATAATCAAATGCAACACTCTCACTAAGCCAAATATAAATCCATATAATCCAGAAATAAATTAATGATTTTTTTTTTGATTTTTTTTATTATTTTATTTTTTTTTTTTGGGGGGGGGGGGGGGGGCTGCCCCAACTCTTCGCCAGTTCCAGTGTTGTTCCTCCCAGGTAATGGGTGGAATCCACGGAAGGCTCGGAGCTAGGGCAATTTTTATTATGCATGATGGTGGAGATGAGATGATGGTAAGACGATGCTATGAGGTCCGTGTGGTTTGGGATTGCGGGACAGGGCCGCATTCGACGCTTCCTGTCATAAATATCCCGGCATTAACCAGGCCCGGGAACTACGGCACCTGCGGTGCCCACAACCCCAAACTTACTTGGTAGGAATCATTTAATTTCTTTCAGAAGTATTGACACTAACACATAATTATTTATAATCCACCGTCAAATGCTAAATGGGTGTAAGCGTTTACAAAGTCCATGCATCGCTTAGCCCGTCAAGTTTTATCAACTGGCGGTAGACATCAAACGGCAAAAGAAGTATGTGCTTTTCAGCTCCATACAAATCTTCGTCCTTTTTCGCCAAAATGACGGCACACACGTCGTTTTCAGCGACGGCGCGGTACACTCTCCTGACAGTCTGAGGTATTTTTCTCATTTTGCCACCGTGTTCTTAAAAAGGAAACATTCTGAGTTATCACGGAAACCATCAGGCCATAGACAGGACGAAACGTGACACAAGCCAAGGGGTCCATTCCGTCCTTAGAGGACCCACAAGGGCCAGCCCGGGCCCCACAAAACGTCTCGTTCTCTTCTCGAGTAGGGACGGTTCAAACAGGGTTTCGCGAAGATCCCCCGAGAAAATGGATTTTCTCTTCTCGCGGTGGTTAAGAGGGGCATGGTTAGAGGAAATGGATTTTCTCATTATTTTGCCACCCGGGGGGTGGGGCTCGAGACTTTTTCTTTTTTTTAGGGGGGGGGGGGGAGGAGTGATAGGGGGTTGCTGGGGACTTCTGAGGACTGGTTGGAACAAATGTACGTTCTTTTTGTTAGTTATGACAGCCCGAGTGTAGTAAAAGTTGTTGTTGTTGTTGTTGGTGGTGGTGGTGGTGGAGTAGTGTTGTTGGTGTTGTTGTTGGTGTGTTGAATTGCTGTGTGATTATGCTTCGCTACATTCGCACGCGTGAACACACACACACACACACACACACACACCACACACACACACCACACACACACACACACACAACATGCGCACACACGTTTGACTATGCGTCTCAGAAACTTGGAGGAAAAAACAACAAACACAGATACACGCTACTACACTCAGAGAGAGAGAGAGAGGTGGGGGGAAAAGAGAGACAGTAGAGGATTTTTTTTTGTTTGTTTTTGTTTTTTGGTCGTTTTCCGACCCCTCTCGCCCCGTTTGCCTTTTGAGTTGAATCCCAAGTGATGCCAGTCCCTTTAAATACTTAATGAGTTTTACTGGCGCCTGAAAGAATCCCCACACACACACCCACAACACACAAAGCATTGATCTGGAAGCATCGGCTGGCACCAACACTAAAACACCAACAACGGAATCCGGCAGCTGGGGCCTTTGACCCCCCCCCCTCCCCACCTCCCCTTCCCTCCCCCCCCCACATCGTGCCCCTTTAACCCCTTCTTCTCCTTCATCTCAAATTAACCCAGCGCAGGACCTAGCGAAGCGTGGAGACTGTTTTCTTCATGCATCAATCATCCGTGTTGTTCGTTTGCAGTCGTTGGTATTCACACACTACTACTAGTCGGCTCAGTGTTCGGCTGGCCGGACGGGACGACGACCTTACAAACGCCCGAGACTGCATGAGCACGGCGGACACAGGAAAGCACTATAGTTGCACGTGCTACCCAACTGTCCCAGTTTCACGTGTGTCGCGGCACTATGTGTTTAGTCAAAGTCCAACGTTCGACTGGGTGGGTGGGTGGGTGTTTGGGGGTTTAACGTCCTTTTCCACCACATAGGGTGATATCAAAGACGGGTCAACGATGAAAAAGCCAGCACAAATATTTGGCCCCAGCCGGGATCGAACTCACGACCCCGTTCGACTGGGCTGAGGATTAGCGTTAGGTTAATTACTTAATAAACAAAAGCATATACTGACTTTATTTATACAACTGACGTGACCTCTCCCCCCCCGGCGCCACACAAAAATAGAAAACGCTCAATAGATATTAGATAAAGGCTACAATGCCAGGATTAACGGTCTGCAATCTCAAAAGAAACAAAAACAAAAACACAGACAGTGTTTTTGAAAAATTATCAGACTGTGCAAAATGCAGCCTGTTTGCGTTTTGACCTTGAGCGAGAAAGATCGCGGGTGGTTCGTCTTCTCGTGCAGCACACAACACCCGCTAGACGCTGTAGCGATGTGTCTCGCTCGCTGACCAAACGCACAATGAAGTCACTGCAAACTCACGCTCTGGTTTTATATTAAGGGTCTCCGAGGCGCTGAAATTCCTGCAACTGTGACAGAATTGCCTGCATTAATCAATCAATCAATCAATCAGTCAATCAATCAATACATCCTTATTATCCAGAGGGAAATTTGGGTGTGATGGACAAACAAAGACAATGATACACATCAAGTTAAAAATACCATAGATAATACAATAACACTACAATTAAATTAGAGATTTCTATGAATTAAAAACAGTCTTGGTATTAGGTAGTATAATCTAAAATAACTATTTAAGATAACCACACAAAAATCACAGACTTCATCTTCCACACCCGCTCCATTTGATCACAGTCTGCAACGGCCAACACACACACACACACACACCCACACACACACACACACACACACACACACACACACACACACAATCTTTGTGGCTTTTTGTTGAGACAGCGGACCTTTAACTGCTTCCTATTGCCAAGCGCCTTGTCCACGACCACAGCTGAGCAAACGATGGACCGGAATCAGAAATCTGCCAGGTATGATGTCACCGCACCTGCGGCGTAATTCCAGCAGGAAACGTTGCCATGGTGACGGATTCATTATTTGACAACGTCGAAGAACTCCCGCGGTGGCTGACATAAAATTAAGCGAAGTCAATCGAATTTTGCCGTGGATGAGGGGAATAAATCCGCCATTTTTCTTACGGCTCGTCGCTACGGTCACTGGCATTGTGGGTAATTAGGGTGACCTAGTTTACAAGGGACAATGGGATGCGTGTGTGAAGACTGAGCAGGACGCAACAGCAGTCAGGCCCCTTAGTTCTGCTAGCGGCCTTAGCTAAGGACTCTTGTGTTATGTTGTTGTTGTTGTTGTTTGTTGTTGTTGTCTTTTTTTTTTTTCTTTTTTTTTTGGGGGGGGGGGGGTATTTTTTTTTTTTTTTTTGCGTAACCCATTTACCCATGTAAAATTAGGCACGTTAGATTACCATTAGCGAATCGCAGCCGGGCCCCCTCTGTCGTGTGAGCCTAATTTACATGTAAATGGAGTTGCGTTGCCAGTCAGCAAAGTCCTCCTTACGAAGTCCTAGTGTTATTGTGAACGCTGTAACTGTTTCGTCAGGCTCAGTATCTCGGCTCTGTAAAGGCAGTAGATGTGGAGTAGACTGAGTGACTGTTCTCATCGAGCCTGAGCTGTGCCAGTGTTAACTGTTCCGTGAGAATCGACTATTCAGTCCGTGAAGTCATGAATTTTTAAGCCTCACTGTGCCGTCACTACAACGCAAAAACCCACAGAACTTTTATCAAATTAGATCAAATTGCTGCTTTCCGCTTTCCCTCGCCAATCCGCTATTGTCAAGAAATACAGCCAAGGGCAACACAGCATGTCTGGTTGAAGTTTTGCCGTTGTTTTCCAATGCATTATGTGGGTTGGCTCATCGTGATTCAACGCACGGATTAACAAAAGATGATAAGCGAAAATCAGCTCTTGCAGTTGCTGTAGGCGCAATTAAAACATCGACTATTATTTCAGTGCTTGCAGAAACTGACAAAGTTAATAAGTTAATAATGTGTTATGTTCTACCGGTTACTGTTGGTCTTTGGTGGGTCCGGTTAAGACAAGTTCAACACAAAAAAGCAACAGCAACAAACAAACAAAGAACAATTTAATAACCGAAATAAAAATTATACATTTCTGTCTGTCTGTCTGTCTGTCTGTCTCTCTCTCTCTCTCTCTCTCTCTCTCTCTCTCTCTCTCTCTCTCACTCTCCCTCTCTCTCTCTCTCTCTCTCTCTCTCTTGTTTGTTTTTTTTTGTTGTCAGTTTCCTTTGGGGGGGGGGGGGAGGGGGTATTATTAATGTTGAAGTACTTTGTAGTCTTTTAGTATTGCCGGGTTAGCAACGGCAGGTATAAAAACTGTTTTACGCCATTGACCTCAAACGTTGTGAAAGAAGTTTTCACTTCATTTCATTTCCTCTCTCTCTCTCTCTCTCTCTCTCTCTCTCTCTCTCTCTCTCTCTCTCTCTCTCTCACACACACACACACACACACACACACACACACACACACACACACACACACACACACACACACACACACACACACACACACACACACCATCACATGTCTCTCACTGACATACCGTATCCCACGCACGCCCCAATCACTGACCGCAAATGACACTGCAAGTGACCCGTTGGGCAGGTAACGCTTTCAATTAACTCAGCTAACACACAGTAAGACGAACTACATTCCTGAAGGCATTTTTTACCACGCAGCCAGTAGACAGTAAGTCTATCACCAAAACGTAAGCTCACAAATACTTGACGCTGCGACCACACTGCGCTGTTCAGTAGTTAGTTATTTAGGGCTTTAACGCCGCGCAAGCAAACGCTCCAGTACACGGAGCCTGGGTGGCCGAAAGGTAGAGCGTTGGACTTCTAATGCTGAGTGAGTTCGAATCCCGGCTGAGGCCAAATATTTGTCACCGTGCTGGCTTTTTCATCGTTGCCCCGTCTTTGATATCACTCGTATGTGGTGGAAAAGGACGTTAAACCCCTAAACACCCACCCAGTGACATGCCAGTAGCTGCCTTACAGGGCAGGTTGCACGCTTGTGTGATGGTAGTAATAGACTTGTGTAGTGTTGCTAGTTTGGGTGACTGGTGTTTGTTTAGCTTGGTAACGAGGCGGGAACCGCAGACAGCACGCATGCGATGGGGAGTCGGCTATCAAGGGGAGTTTTCCCAGACTGCCTCAAATCGAGCGGAACCGGGTGTAGTCATGCGTGTAATGTCATGCATGCGCTAAAGAAGATGTCGGAATAGCTTCATCATAAGGGTATCACCGCCGTAATCATACACAAGAGATATTATCGATTGACTTATGTCATCGGTCTTTCAATGTTTGGATCACGGCCGTGTGTGTGTGTGTGTGTGTGTGTGTGTGTGTGTGTGTGTGTGTGTGTGTGTGTGTGGAGGGGGGGGGCGCAATGTGAATGAACCAGTATAGTGATGAACAAGAGTGTATCAGTGAAACTTTAATTTAGTAACCTTTGACGTCGGCTGCAAATCAAGTTGGCACCGACAGTGGGAACTGATTCAGGTCAGTTTCATCCTCTTTCGTTGTTTGTTTGTTTGTTTAGATGTGTTTGTTGTTTGTTTGTTGTTGTTTGTTTGTTTGTTTGTTTGTTGTTTGTTTGGTGCGTTTGTGTCCGCGGAGGAAGGATGCCCCGTGTATGTGTTTATTATACCAGTCAAACCTCTGACACGTCGTGGATCGGTTTGACAACGGCTAGAATTTGGGAGTAAGACTTCGTGGATCGCGGAGAGCCGACCATCGACTTTTTACGTCTGTGGAGCCGACTGACGAGGGTGGGAGGGAAGAAGAATCAGATTTCAGCCCAGACTAGTTGCAGTAAAAGTTCCATTCAGTGGGACACCTCCCCAAAATCCCGCCGCATTGAAAGTGGAAGGGGGAGAGAAGGAGACCTACGCCAGACTGAGGACGTAGCTTACGCTTGACTCGTGATTTCGCCAGGCCGACTTCTTAGTTCTGCGGAGCCGCTTGTGTCTGCTGCAGTCATTGTCCTCGAATAAAAAATGACAGAATGAATAAAACGGCACGCATGGCCGATTCCTCTGTATTTTTGGAAGCACTTGCTATGTGTGTGTGTGTTTTTTTTGTGTTTTGTTTGTTTGTTTGTTTTTTTCCTTTTGTAGTAGACCATCTACAACCCCTTCATGTTATCGTACCCACTCTACCTCCTCCCCCCCCCCCTTCGCTCCCTTCATCCCCCCAAGGATCTCTCTTTCCCCTTGAGCAGAGACCATTCTTTAACTACCTCCACTCCACTCCACCCTTTCCACCACACACACAACCACACACACACACAAACACACACATCACGTGCTGAACACACAACACAACACACACACACACACACACACACACACACACACACACACACACACCATGTATCAACACTCTCTCTCTCTCTCTCTCTCTCACACACACACACACACACACACCACACACACACACACACACACACACACACACACATCCTTCCCCACCCCCAACCCCCCCGCCCTCCCCCACCTCCACTCCCACCCCCCCACCCCCCTTTGCCCTGCTCCGCCTCGCTCCTCCTCTCATCTCATCACCTTTTAATGTCAGCCATATCCTGGATAAGGGCGCCAATAAAAGACGGGCTGTGAGACTGTTGTAGTTTTTACTGTGTCTTCCCGGCAGCTGTTATCTCGTGATGAGAGATTAGAGAGAGAGACTGCCAGTCCCACCTTTTTGGAGGGGCGGGGATGTCAGTGTAAAGAGTCCATAGCGTGGTTCCATGGTCTGGTGAGTAACTGACGTAGGGTGTCTGGTATATAGTGGCTTTCGCGGGCCTCGAAGTCAAAACGTGAACTTGACCTTCACTGACTGAGTAGTGACGTGTTAGGCACCAACTGTGCCTAGTTGCAACACTTGAACAGGCCGGTGGAAGTTCAGGCCACTGGAGGTTAGATCAGAAATCAGTGTGGTTTAAATTTTGCAAATCCCATGAGCTGTGTCGACGGAGACATAACAAAAGTCCGTGTGTCAACTGATAGAATGACGTCTGCTGATTCAGCTCCACCGTCACAGTTTTCACTTCGCTGACCTCGGCTGGCAAGACTGGCGACGGACTTAATGCGGCCATTTTGGAGCCAGCTGGTAATACAAGTCATAAGCGGGGTTAGGAATTTTCCCCAATCCCAGTCGTGTCAATTCCATGTACTGACACCGCCAATTTCATTGTCTGTGTGACTGACGCAACACTGCCCTGTCAACAGTTACTTCAGACTTTCCCCACCGTCTTGCAACACGTGGTACATTTCGATGCCTACCCCGGTACATGTATCACATTAGCGGCTCACCTCAAAAACGTGTTTCAACCTTTCCCTGTCTATCAATGCATCATCCAAGAAGTGACTAGTATCTGCCCGTGGGAACAACTAGACGGTTGAGGCAGTGAGACCGACTGACTTACTTCAGTGACGGACTAAAAAGGTCTGGATACTGTATCGAAAGTACAAGAGAGAGTATAGTGCTAGTCAGTGCTGGCGCGTTGGCGAGGAAGACGGTATGGTTGGGGAGAGGGTGGGGTGCGGTGGGCCGGCACGGGTCCACGTGGTGGGGGGGGGGGGGGAGTTGGGAGGAGAGGGGGGTGTTGAGAACTGACGGTGTAACGACGCACACGTACGCCGCACGCACCGCCATCGGCAATGACACGCACGCACGCACGCACGCACGCACACAACACACACACACACACACAGAGAACGATGAGAGAGTTAACTGGGATGTTACTAGATGGGGGAGTGAGGGGAGAGAGAGACAGAGAGAGAGAGAGATGCCAAGCCCATGTTTACTTTAAAAACACAAGTGAATTTTTTGGAAGTAATCAGGTCACCTTTCTCTCCGCTAATTCGTCTTCATAGACCCCGGCTCCCCTTGCTTGGAAATAAAAGCAGACTAAACTCTTACACGTGTGGTCGGGGGACTGAGAAAAATAAATCGAATTTCTGAGCGCACTGCACACGATCAGTACAATCTATGACGCAGGTATAATGACGTGATTTTCGGCATGACTGGTTTGAAATCAGTCAGTCGGTATAATTATTTCCTTTTTGTGTGTGTTTAATTTAATATAGTACACTATTCTATATTTTAATCAATTCTGGCATGGACTGACACGAAATTCATATTTTACATATTTTAGTTTGAACTCTGTGTGCGTGCGTGCGTGCGTGCGTGCGTGCGTGCGTGCTCGTGCGTGCGTGCGTGTGTGTGTGTGTGTGTGTGTGTGTGTGTGTGTGTGTGTTCCTCTTCTTCTTCGTGTAGTCTTGGAAGCTAAGTGGGTGGGTGTTTGAGAGTTAACGTCCTTTTCCACCACGTCACGTTAAGCGTGTTATCAAAGACGGGGCAACGAGAAAAAAAAGGCCAGCACAAATATTTGGCCCCAACCGGGATTCGAACTGACGACCCGAGCATTGAGAGTCCAACGCTCTACCATTCGGCTATCCCGGCCTCCCCCCGTAGTCTGAAGCTGAACATCGACTGAGGATGTCAGATCGACCATAACACACGGCGACGTGAAAGAATAACACCTGTGGAAATCACCGAACACACTGGGGTCCGGACATCCCGACATATCCGAGCGGAAAGGAAAATGACCTTTTATGGACCTGCTCATGAATATATAAATATATATATATATATATCAGTATGCGGGCAAACTTAGCGGGCAGTCTGGGGCTTAGTGTTTTGCCTTCTGGAAATCTGACACCAAAGCCATTGAGAAACAGTTAATACCCCGTGTCCTTTGTACAAAAATGAGTCAACCCCGAGTTAACTCGTAAACCACCGCCCGAAGAAAGACCAACACCAAAACCAGCAAAGAACTGTATAGGGAATACTGATGCAGATCTAAATCCGAATACTTTCCCCTCCTTTTAAGGTCCCGCTCTTTCAAGGCTGTGTGTCTTATCCCCAAAGTACGGCTGGTAAAACATGCACAGGTCATAATTTCTGTCACACGATATTTTTCCCAGGCGATAAACCAAACCGCAGTTCACTCGCTGGCAATGGCCACTTGATCTTTAGGCTTTAGATCTAAACTCGTGTTCCGCCTAGCATCAAAAACGAAAAGCGATACAAAAAGTGGCCGGGTCGTAAAGTATGACGCTAACTACCCGCTTGTCACCTGCCCCTTCAATTTCTGGCCGATTCTGTGACCATTGAGTGTCAGTGCTGCGACCATTAGCCATTTACTGGCGAGTTCTGTGGCCTCAGTGCTTGCGTGGTCAGCGGTTTGTATGGTTGGCGTAATCTTCTTGAAATACGGGACTTTGTTCTCTGTGGAAATTACGCGCTCGATCTGCGCTAATGCAAACACGTCAGACAAGGTGGGATTAATAACTGTAGCGTATTTTAAAACTGCAGAACTATGCTATGTGTGTATTCAACAAGCATAAAAAGGCGTGTGCCTGCAATAATTATGGGTCGCAGGAATCGAATTCTATGCGTTGATGTGACTGGTTGAATCTGCAAGTGAATTTTAAAATCACGTTAATGTTAATCCGATTTTCTTTAATTTCGGAGTGATCTGTGATCAACTGTTGCATATGAAGGGAATTTGCGCGCGCGCGCACACGCACACACACACACACACACACACACACACACACACACACACACACACGTGGTGCGTATTAAACCTTTCATTTCCGGCATTGTACTAAACTACGCTTTAAAACACACACACACACACACACACACACACACACACACACACACACACACACACACACACACACACACACACACACACACACATTTTATTGGCAGATTCGTTGGTCTGTTTCTCGTCTGTAGTATAAAGACCTTTTGCAGAGCTAGCATAACGAATTCAAGACTGACTACAAGAAGTTCCGGTTCCCGTCGGCCTGTGGACAAGCACCTCGGGCTACGAACCGCGAGACGGCCCAGGCTCGGATCTCAACGGCGGCAAGCCGGAGTTTTACTACTTAGGTCAGCTCCTACCCAAAGGGTAGGTGGGTGGGTGTTTGGGAGTTTAACGTCCTTTTCCGCCACGTATGGGTGATATCAAAGACGGGGCAACGAGATAAAAAAGGCCAGCACAACTCCTACCCAGACACCCAGGGGAACGGAGCCTCTCGCTTTGCAGGAATCTGGCCAACCATAGGATTGTGTATGAAAATGTTCTCCTGAAAAGTCTGATTTATATAATGAACTGGACGGTCCCGCCTCATAAACCTCGGGGCGAGGACAGGACGGAACAATGGCGGACTACAATGACCGCTGACCACGCACAAAAGGACACCAAGAAGAAGAGGGGACCATCTGCTATAACTGGATGGCTACCGGACAAATGGGCGATCAGTGAAAACTGGCCGCCGAGCACGATGGTGTGGTCACAAAATACAGTTGTTTTTTCTGCTCTGTGGCTCCTACTAGTATTATGTCAGGCACAACACTTCCTCAGTTCACAACAGGTTTTGCCCACCAAAACAGACAATGGTTTTCAGACGCGAGACGTTTTAGACAAGATGGATGCCAAAAATGAAGCTAATTAGTTAGTTATTTAGGGCTTTACGTGGCGCAACCAAAAATGAAGCCTCGAAAACGAAATTTTGATAGTCTACTGATGCGGCGTACGTGGCCAACCTCATATACTGAAATAGCTTCAAACTGTGGCATCAAAATCACTTTTAAAAAAAAAAAAAAAAAATCCAGTTAAAGAAGGTAAATTCACTTTCATAATGCCGGCCGTCTTTCTCCTTAACATGCCTCATTTGCTTTTGTTCTGTGACGTACCGAGTGTTGGGTAGCAGAAGGGCCGTCGTCTGGAAGAGAGGGCCTAAGCGTCATAGGCTGGATAGTTACTTGCGTCCCTTTTCCAGAGGGCCGGGCAGGGTCGTTCAAGGACTGACCATGCGGGCGGTAAAGGTTTGACTTGATGCAGACACTTGTAAAATTCTGATGGCTGGCTTGAGATAAATCTGCGAGTGAGAACTGTCGGTAGATTGGATAAATCTGTTTTCCTTTATTTTCATGTTCGAGTCCATTACTCTATTTTCTCTAGCGGGAAATCCGGACTGCTTACCCATGCCCCTTTGAATGTGTCATGTATGGATTTATGTAATTAATGTACGGGTGCATGTGTGTGTGGTGTGTGTGTGGTGTGTGTGTGTGTGTGTGTGGTGTGTGTGTGTGTGTGTGTGTGTGTGTGTGTGTTGTGTGTGCGAGCCAGAAGAAAATTTTCTGCACATCAACAGACAATAAAGTTATATGAATTGAATTGAATTGAATGGAATTGAAAATTGCAGCTTTTATAAGCACAGAAAACAAGCTTGTAAGTAAAACTGTGTCACCATTCTAACTAAAAACAAAAATGAAAGATGGGGTGGGGGGAAGGGTGAGGGGGTATTTATCGACTTGACAGTGTGAGTAACATGTGAAAGGTGAATGCAGACCAAAAATGCCATTTGAGCGGTAGCTAAGTCATCAGGTGACTCCTGAGTCCTCTCCTGCCACTGCTGCGGAGAGTTATCGTACTTTCTCCTAAACCACCGGTTAGCTCCCTTGAAGACCGGGCCGGTAAACTGAGACATTGTGCCGGGCAAAAGGTCCCACGATCACCTGGCCGCCCTCTGCTGTTGTGTTACTATCAACGGAGATCAGAGACAATTTCTCTATTGTGGGGATGAGTGCCGGCGGGCAGAGAGTCCCGTGAACGCGGCCTTTTCACGGCCGTTTTGGTGCTGAAGACTAGGGGCAACTCTGTACCGAGACCGGCGCTTCTCTTGGCCTCTGCAATGACACCCCAAATCGGCTAACACCGAAGACCTGAGCCCAGCTAAGTGTTACACTAAAAAAGGAAAAAAACCAAAATACTCGTTGACCACAAACTTGTTCATAACTGTCCACTTTCCTTGTCACCGAGTTTTTGGTTGTTGGTTTTTTTTCCTTCTTAGGTACATGTATCACTTGTCTCGGCGCAGGTCTCGGCTAGCCAATATCGGGTCAGTACAGAGGGTAAGCGTAGGGAAGCCCGATGGGTACAGAGTCGGACTAGGGGGAACCCGCTCTCTTGGCTACACAATACAGATGCGGGTGGGGTGGTGTTTGGGGGTTTACCGTCCTTTCCACCACATACGGGTGATATCAAAGACGGGGCAACGATGAAAAGAGCCAGCACAAATATTTGGCTCCAGCCGGGATACGAAACTCACGACCCGAGCATTAGAAGTCCAACGCTCTAACCATTCGACCACCTCGGCTCCCCCAGTACAGATGCGGATTTCAAAGAAAATGCTACTATATTCCTATTAAAACAGAACGCTTCGCGTGACCACCCTAGAAATGCTTTAAAATTCACACACACAAAAATTCAACAATAATCCAGCAGGCAAAGTCCTTATTTTGTAAGATAAAATTTGACAAAATCCAATATTCCACTTTGTTGCAATGCTAGCAGCGACAACCTACCCCCTCATTCCTTTGTTGTCTGCTGGATCTGTTGCCAGCCGCGCGTGAATAGAAATAGTCCACATGCCAAACTCATTTTTCACTATTTATTTATTTATTTACTATTTATTTCATTTTTACTATTTTTTTCTGGTCCTTTTCTCGCCCACCGTTTTTTTTTTTTTTTTTTTTTTACCCCCGCGCCGTGTATGTCAGTACGTCCGCAGAGTTACCTTTTGTTTGTTTGTTGAAGTTATGTCCCATTTGTTTATGTCCTGAAGAAGGCGAAAGTCGAAACGTTGACCTGTGCCGTCCTTTGTGAAAGTTAAGTGGTTTCTGTCCCTTTTGTTCACTTTTCACTGTTGTTACTGTTACTTGCCATGAAACTTATGTACAATGCCAACACACAGCCCAAGATTGCCACGTTTTACTCTGTACACAAATTTCAAAGGGGGTAAAAATTCTGTGCTATATTCAACGGAATTACTACACTCCCTGAACGTTATCAGTGTTGTGTAAGCGTTACTGTACTGATCATGGGGGTTAGAACAAGATGGCGGACAGTTTTAGCCGGTGCAACTTAGAGCGAGAAGGTTTCAGGGCCCGTATGTAAAAGTCGAGGACGGTTAATTTAACCCACGGCTACGGGCCTAACCCAGACTAGGACAAAAGAAACCCAAAAGCAAAATTAAATACAAAAAGAAGCGAAGAAAGGAAGAAAAAAATCCTTCTTTAACGGCTTAGGTACCTTGCTGGAATAGGCCCGCTTCTTGATTTAAAACAATAAGCAACAGAAAATTTAACCCTAGAGCTAGTTTAGTTCGAGGTTAGACTCTGACCCGGGGCTAAATGCCCTAACCTAGACTATTACATACTGTACATTTAAAAAAAAAATATTTTCCCGCGCCGTGTATGTCAGTATGTCTGCAGAGTTACCTTATGTTTGTTGAAGTTATGTCCCATTTGTTTGTGTCCTGAGGAAGGCGAAAGCCGAAACGTTTGTGAAAGTTAAGTGGTTTCTGTCCCTTTTATGTCGCTTTTATTTGCTTTTATTACATACGGGCCCAGGATAATTATTCCCAGGTAAACCCATGTGTCTGATAGAGAAGCAGTCAAAGTTTTTTGTTTTTGTTTTTTTAATTGACACCGGGAGAAAAAAAAAATAACACTTTTCCGTCCATTTCCAAACTGTGGCTGAGACGAGATGGTGGTGACGTCACAGTCGAAGCAAGCTGTGTGATGAGATTCACTATCACATTTCAGTCTCTTGTGTCTGTCACAAACGCGAATTTCACTTCTTTCCCTGTAGTCTTTTGGGGCACACGTAACTTGTCATTAGGAAGTACAGTGAACATTTTATGACTTCTGGATCACAAGGACGAAAAGTCATTCAAAGACATTCGGCTTTTTACACTGATCTCCAAATCACTAAGAATGCCGGCCGTAGATTAACCGATACGAGGGGAAAATCCCTGAAAATTTCAGGATGGAGACGTGTTCAGAAGCGGATCCAGGTAACTGACAGAGGTTCTGAAATTTTGAAACAACCAAAAAAAAAAAACAAAAAAAAAAACTGTGATAAGGAAATACCCTGGGGCATGATTGTGCAGGGCATAAGTCTGAGAGTGCACAGTTTTCATCTGTGTGGTAGCCGGGCAATGGTTCCTAATCAGTGGACTGACTCTCTGCTTTGACAACGTTCAGCCCACAAAATCTGAAAATAACGGCAGTTCTAAATTCCGAAATTCAAATAGCTGAGCTGACCCTCCGCACCACGTGATTGTAATGTGTTCATGTCAAGTGTGTGAGAGAATGCGTGTGATTCACGTGAGCGTGCGTGTTTGGTTTATCTCGCGGCAGTTTGAGCCAAACATTTCGGATAAAGCGCCTATATGAATGCGATTATTATTGTTGTTATTATTATAACTTACATGTAATATGCTAGCATTTATGGGGCTGTATTATTTGCATGTCAGTAGACGCATCTTGCTACAGGGAAACACTGTCTGTTTCGGATGAAAAAAAAAAAAAAAAAAAACTTGCGGAGAATGATTGTGTGTCGTCCTGATATTTTGTGAACGCCACAGTGAACATATTGTCATTTATGACCACCGACAAATTCAAATCCTTTATTATGACAAAATGACAAATCTTTCTTGAAATGACAGTGAAATACACAATGAAAAAAAAAAGCATACCAGTACAACAGCTTACAGTTAAAATACGATAAGCCCATAACAGCAAATGTGTTACAACTGCAAAGCGGCGATACGCATACCCACCGGTACAGTGCAACCCTGTCATGAAAAGCACAGACCCCTACCAGAATCCGCCTCTGATGCCCCCCGAATTACGACAAATCGACAAGGCAGGAAGAGGAGAGAGCAGTTTGCTACTGAGTAGACGGAAATAAATCCTCTCTCTAGTTCACTCAGCGCTTCCCGAACTGTTGTGGGTGAATATTTAGAGAGATGCTACCGAACTCCTTTCAACAGACGCAGTCAGGCGTTGGTCTTTATCTGTTTCTGATGGCCGCGACCTTCGGGATGAGTTGGCCATTACGGGCTGGGTCCGATCACTGAGGTCTGTGTGGCCCCGGTCGGCCGCCATTGTTAGGGGATCAAGGGTGTTAATCCTGTACGCCGTAAATCAGCCTGAGAGTTCTCTTTTCTTGATTACTTTGACTCCCTGCGCTTTTATGTTGGCTGGGAGAGAGGGAGAGGCTCTCTCTCTCTCTCTCTCTCTCTCTCTCTCTCTCTCTGGTGACATTCCTTGAGACCCTTTAGCATGCCATAAAATCTCAGTTTTCCATTCTGCCATTTTTTCTTCTTCTTATTCTTCTTTCCCTCCCGTCCCTTACAGAGGAGTGGGGGTGGAGGTGGCGGTGGGAGACGCGGTAGCTCAGCCGGCTGAGCGTTGAATCTGCAGAGGGTCGTGGGTTCAAATCTTTGCTGGGTTAACACTTGTACAGACCCTTTGTACCATGCCCTTGATGTCCTGCAATCTGAAAATGCGAGTCTCACTGGCAAGGCAAGCATCTCATTTAGCCTGCGCTGAAAAGGATCCGAGCCAGTGAGAAGCCGAGAATCTTGAACAGGTTACTGTGCATTATCCAGGAAGCACCATTCGTATTGGGGTGAAATTTCAGTATGTCAACAATGCGTGTCTTGTTTAGCAGTAACAGTATTTAGAACGGAGTTCTGCGCGTTGCTGTACCCGCAAACACGCGTACTTCGTGCACACCCTGAAAAGCCCATTTACAGGGCTCATATAGTGGAAATGGCAAGATAAACGGTCGTTTTTTAACGGTGACCCGGACGGGAAAAAATTCACGGAGACCACCACAGCATAAGGGTCCTGCGCTCTACTGATTTCTGTAATAAAAAGTTAGGATCAAATTTGTTCTACGTTCCCGTAAAAAGCCTAATTATCCCACCCTATCAGTAGGATGTCCAATTCCCACAGCTGATACAAGACACCGCAATGGCCCACGAACTTCAGAACACAACGCTTACGAAAAGACAGACAATCTAGAGTTATTTCGAGAAAGGGCGTAAGCGCCTGTCAAATTCTGACGCGACTCAGGCCTTTCTCTCCAGATGGTACTATCATCTTGCAATGTTAAGCC
>JACVVK020000077.1:1247500-1290000 GCA_018292915.2 Batillaria attramentaria
GCCTCTCCATATGCTCTGTCCACCTCTCTCTCTCTCTCTCTCTCTTGTCCAGCTGAATGAAACCAAGGCGTGAAATAGGAGCAAGGTGGCCGGACGGTTCACCGCATTTCGTGGCTATTTTCTGGAAGAAAGCCGTCACATTAGCATATCTGTGGCGTCTGTTTCGACCTCCAGGGGTTGGAGAGCTCGCTCGTAAAGGGAGGCCATGCGTCCAGTTTGTCAGTGACTGGATCGTCGGAAAGGCATTGTGTGGGGCGTAGAGGGTTAATCCATGTGATGATCTCGGATGGGGAGGATGGCCTTTTGGGACCTTCTGGGGGGTGATTTGTTTCGTCGTGTTCAGGAGGTAAAACTGCAGATGATTGACGTCGGTGAATTTGCAGCTACCTGTGGGTGGTGTAGTCTTTAGCCATATGACAACTGATGCTGGTTGGTTGAATAATTATTCTAATATCAGTCAAAAATGTAGCGTGTATGTGACGTGTATTTCATGTGTATTTCATGTGTATGTATTTCATGTGTATTTCATGTGTATTTCATGTGTATGTAATGCCACTCTACTATTGTGAGGCGCCCAGAGCTCCAGCAGGAGGTTCGGGGGGGCAGACAAATCATCATTATTATTATTATTATTAGAAATGAAGGTGTTCGTACCTTCCCAAATGTCCTTACCGTGTCCCAATAAGACGATGCATCGATATACCTATCATACATATCGCCACCCAAAAATGCTCCCTCCCCCCCCCCCACACACACACACACTTTTTTCAAATTCAGATCCTTTATTATGTCAAAGCGGCCATTTTATGTTCGGGGTGAGGCCGCTTGCAATGCTTCGATACATATACATTGCCACCCAAAAATGCCCCCCCCCCCCCCCACACACACACTTTTTTTTTTCAAATTCATATCCTTTATTACGCCAAAGGGGCAAGTTTTGCCTCGGGGAATCTTGAAATCACAGCGTACAATTAGGCAACATACACGATAGAACCGTCCGCTAAATGTTAGAGCTAATATTATCACTGTGACTCAAAACCATACTACAGTACAGCCGTAGGACCCTCCCCCCCCTCCCCCCCCCCCCGGCCCCGGCGTTACCAATAATCATATTCCGGTCTCCCTCTATCCCTCCCACCCCCTCACCCTCCAATTCATCCCCACACCACCACCTCCCCTCACCCGGAGTTCACTAGCCTTCACAGTCACTTCAAACGTTTCTTTAGTTATCGTGTCTATCCGCCGGGATGTAAAGACAGATACCAATACAACCATCCATCCATTGCCCAGGGTAATACTGAGAGTCGATAGTACGGCTACTTCTAATTTTCTCTGTTGGTGCTGGCTATAGAAGTTCGGGACAATACTTCTCTACTTCTTTTCTTCCTTCAGAAGGCTTTGAAATCCCGCTGACAATTGATTTTGCTCGCTTTTTTTTTCTGTCTCTCTCTCCGGGACGGGACGGGACGGGTGTGAAGTCGATTGTCCCGTGCTTGATTGTCAGTGTCAATTCGTGTTCTGATTTCCAACTATCTCTGGCGTTGGTAGTGTGTGTGTGTGTGTGTGTGTGTGTGTGTGCGTGTGTGGGTGTAGGTGTGTGTAGGTGTAGGTGTAGGTGTGTGTGTCTGTGTGTGTGCGCTCTCTCTCTCTCTCTGGGAGCCGGGATAGCCGAATGGTAGAGCGTTGGATTCTCAATGCTCGGGTCGTGAATTCGAATCCCGGCTGGGACCAAATATTTGTGCTGGCTTTTTTCTCGTTGCCCCGTCTTTGATATCATCCTTATGTGGTGGAAGGGGACGTTAAACTTCCAAACATCTCTCTCTCTCTCTCTCTCTCTCTCTTTGTGTATTTTCGTTCTTCGTGTGATTTACTATGCATTTTATGGAGTAGGTATAGCCATGGCAATGTAGCAAAATGTAGCAAGTTTTCTGTACCCATACCTCTTTACCCTATAAAATCTCTCTCTCTCTCTCTCTCTCTCTCTCTCTCTCTCTCTCTCTCTCTCACACACACACACACACACACACACACACACACTCTCTCTCTCTCTCTCTCTCTCTCTCTCTTGTCCGTTTTGCAAGAGAGTTGTCTTGGGACGAACAAGTTTTTAAAAAAACAAAACAAAAAAAACACGTCTACAGACAAACAACCTCTAGCGTTGTAGAATAAGGGTCAGTTCATTTTTCTTGCTCTTTTTTTTCCATTCCAAGTCTGCCACATTGGATTTTATTCTGGACCGCGACGGACAAGGTACACAAACAAGCCAATTCAAACAGCCAGAGGAAATGGGCAACGTTACGATCATAAGCACACACACACACACACACACACACACACACACACACACACACACACACACACACACACACACCATTTCTTTTCCGGCGTTTGAACTTCTCCGACTCAAGACACTGCCAAGGCAGATTGAGTTTTCTGTTTTTTTATTCTTCTTCTTCTTTCTCTTCTCTGCACGCATAACAGTGTGTGTTAGGATCGTTTTTTGGGCCCGCGACAACACGGAATGTTTTGCTTGGCGATGGGGTATGAAAAACTGGCAAGGGGGAGTAAGCCCAAGAGAAGCAAAGGGAGGTGACTTTGGCTGTCGGCTGTTTCCGGATGGCTTGTTTGGTAAGTGAAGGTTAACAAAACCAACAACAGCTTCAGGACCGTCGGCAGCGACAGCAGCAGTTTCAGATGGGGATGATGTGGGTGGGTAGACGAAGTAGGGCTGAAGGAGTGAAGGAGTGTTGCATTAATTTGCTTCAGCTCATAACGACGCCGACGATTAAACCCCGACTGAGGCCAAATATTTGTGCTGGTCTTTTTCTCGTTGTCCCGCCTTTCAGTTTTTTTTCATGCAAATTTATAAATTTATCCGCCATGCTTGTATGTAAACCGGTTCAGATGAGCACATACATAAGTTTTTATTTGTTGTGCTCTCTCACAATGTGATGCTATTTACTGCTTGACGGCGGCGATTCTTCTATGAATAAAAAAAAAATGTTTAAACCGACACACACACACACACACACACACACACACAAAACTGATATCAATCAGCAGTCTTGATACTGCTCCTGGGTATGACTACTGACAAATGAAACTACTGGATCGAACATTTCCTTACAGGGAACCCGCACCAAAAGCTGAATGCATCCACCACCACCACCACCACCACCACAACCACCACCATTCTTCAGGACTATAACTTACAGCTCTCGGAACACAAACAGACGGACAACAGCCCAGGAACCCAAGCCCTTGATTAGATGACACGTGACCTTAGTGTGCCCTGCACGAGCAGCCCGTCGCCCCCCTTGATCGGCTTTGTCAGGCGGTGTGACAGTGATGAGACTCTGGTCCCTGATTAGTCCCGGGCTAGACCGCTGGGGCGGGGAAGGAGGACTGAGCGGTTTTACTGCTGGGCCCCCCACCCACAGAGCTTGGTCTTCCGTTTGTAGCTCTATGGTCGCTCCGTTCTCGTCGTGGTGGGCCCGACCGGACACGGGGCTCGAATAAGGCTGTACAGTACAGAAATGGATTTCAAAGAAAATGCTATATATTCCTGTTAAATATAACTTTGCGCGTGACACCATAGAATTGCTTTAAAAATTCACAAAGAAAATTCACAAAAAGCACACAGCGGCCAAAACCTCACGTGTCGGGTAAATAAATTTAAACAAATTCCAATCTTCCACTTTTTGGCAATGCTAGCAGCGACTACCTCCCCCCCCCCCACCCTCCTCTGATTTTTCTGTCGTCTGCTAGCTCTTGTGCCAGTCGCGCATGAATACAAATAGTCCACATGCAAGGCTCATATTTCACTGTGTTTACTATTACCTGGCATGAAACATGTACAAAGCCAACAAACAGCTTCAGACTGCCTCACGCGGCGTTAAGCCCTAACTAACTAACTAACTAACTTCAGACTGCCATATTCACTCTGCGTACAAATTGAAAAAGGGGCAAAAATTCTGCACGACATTCAGCGGAATTTTTACGTACATGCCCCGGAAGCTATTAGTGACGAGTAACCTGTAACCTCACATCCTTCCATACATTTCTCCTACACGGAGTAGAGCACGTGCAGAATATATATATTTTATCTTTGTCTCTGCGTGGTTCACCTGGGCCCGTATGTAAAAGTCGGGGTTAGGGAGTTTAGCCCCGGGTTAGAGTCAAACCTAGAACTAAACTAGCTCTAGGGTTAAATATTTTTGGGTTTTTTTGTTTTGTTTTGTTTGTTTGTTTTAAATCAGGAAGCGGGTCCATTCCAGAAAGGTGCCTATGCCGTTATAGAAGGATTTTTGTCTTTCATTCTTCGCTTCCTTTTTTATTTAATTCTGTTTTGGGGTTTCTATTGTCCTAGTCTGGTTAGACCAGTAGCCGTGGGTTAAATTAACCTCGAGTTTTACATACGGGCCCTGGGGATATTCGTGCGCGGTACGGAATGTGTTAATAGTGCTGTTCGAGGACGAATCCAATATCGTCCTGTTTCCCCGGTGTGAATGACAGTGATTGGAAAACCATCGTTGATGTGGAAAGTCTGGTGTGAGATCAAAGTAGGAGAGGTATGGTCGACTGTCATTTGCCCATGAACAATGAGCAAATCATCTAGATCTAGGCCAATACCGAGCTTGGCTGTCACGGTTTTTGAGAAAACTGAGGTGATCTTTCTGACGGGGATTTTCTTGTACTAGCTGCTTGCTTGTTTGTTTGTTTGTTTCTTTCTTTTTTTGGTTTGGGGAATGGTGTTTGTTGTCATTTTTGTTTTTTGGTTATTGTTATTTTGTTGTTGTTTGGTTGGTTGGTTTGCTGTGTTTTTGTTGTGTTGTTTCGGTTTTTGTTGTTTTGTTGTTGTTGTTGTTTGGTTGGTTGGTTGTGTTTTTGTTGTTGTGGTTGTTTTGTTGTTTGGATTTTTGCTGTTGTTGTTGTTGGGGAGGGGGGGGGGGCTCCTTCCCAATTCTTCTTGGGTTTTTGTTGTTTTGTTGTTTGGTTGTGTTTTTGTTGTTGTGGTTGTTTTGTTGTTTGGATTTTTGCTGTTGTTGTTGTTGGGGGGGGGGGGGCTCTCCTTCCCAATTCTTCAACACTCCGGAAGAGAGGGAGAGAGAGATCTAAAGCCTCTCTCTCTCTCTCTCTCTCTCTCTCTCTCTCTTGAATACTATCAGATTTCACTTTGGGTTCTTGCGAAAGTGGTTTTTTGTTTGTTTGTTTTTTACGAAATTACTCGGCTGTATAACTGTGTAGATCTACAAGCGCACTTCAGGCGAACATTAGCTTTGAAAATTCTGATGTTCAAACTTGTGTCTCTCTTTCGTTACACGTTCAATTAATTTGACACCAAGGCTGTTAGGCAGCCACATCTTCAGATCCCAAAATCATGAATAACAAATTCGCCTCACAAGGCATAATCGGAATATGGGAAATCACTACTCTGACGAAAATTGAGGTCCCTGGCCCCTTCAGGGGGAACTTCATTCAATTCAGAATCACCAGACCTTCAATCGAATGCCAGCACAAAGTCCACAATCACCCTTGTTACACCTCCCGAAATGATATTTCCGTCTGATGTGGCATTCATTGGTCGGACAAAACTCACAATAAACAGCTCGGTTCCACGTCAAAAGATCCCGTATTTTGTCAGAAAATCAACCCTGTACCCGCACACGGCCAGCAGAAAGGGCTCTTTCTGTTCCAGTGCCGGTATTCAATGCAAGGACAACAAAGCTACCCTGGCCTGACCAGGCAGGCTTCTGAGTGGCAGAAAAAAGAACCAATCTGCCGGCAGGAATTCATTCACTGCGGGGCTGCTGCTGTCAACGCCTGGTGTCACGACGTACACTTCACTTTGTCATCACTCGGAGTGAAGGGGAGAAGTGAAAATGGGCACGGGTCGTATTTTACTGACCATTTTGTCCGCGGTAACTGAATCCTGTTGCTGTTAGAATAGCTTTGAAATACAAAGCGTTGGTGGTTTGGACGATACTGTGTGTGTGGTGGATAAGGTTCAAAACTCACGCGCTCAGTTTCACTCCTAGACAGTTTCGTATTCTGCTGGGAAACCAGAACTAATGTCTGACAGGAAGCCATTCAGTTAAAGAGAGTTGTTTTACTGGGTATGCGTGACCGGCAGACTTGGGCTAGGTACGGTCTTTGGTCACAACTAGTATGGGTTCACTGACTGGCTTAACGGTCTCACTTACTTCATCTCTCTGTGAGCAGATCGTTAAAACGGTTCACTGATCATCCCGGCAAAGCAGAAGTGTAAAGTGGCGACTGAGAACAATGCAAATTGGGGATACAGTACCCCTACAGTCTCTTGACAATGTGTTAAATTCACAAGATCAATTTTGTTTAATTTGTTACAGTGGTTAATTAATTTGTTACAGTGGTTAATTAATTTGATTGTGCGTGCGTGCGTGCGCGCGTGTGTGTGTGTGTGTGTGTGTGTGTGTGTGTGTGTGTGTGTGTGTTTTCGCTTGAGATTCTGTATTGTCAGGGGAGAGCACTGGACTTCCAATGCTCGGGTCGTGAGTTCGAATCCCGGTTCGGGCCAAATATTTGTGCTGACCTTTTTCTCGTTGCCCCGTCTTTGATATCACCCACATGTGGAGAAAAAGGACGTTAAACTCCCAAACACCCACCCACCCTGTATTGTCAATTATTTTAACAAAAATACTACGCTTGGACAGATACTCACTCACTCAAACTTTAAAGATGTAAGCTCCCATCAAAAGGTTTTCCGAAGTGTGAATAAAATTTACAGAGTCGACCGTGCAAGCACAGTCAACTCTGTCACAGTTGCAGAGTTTTCAGCATCCCTGAGAACCCAATAAAAGTCAAGGGCAGCCTGATTTCACAGCTCAGTTTGCGTTTTGACACTGAGCGAGAAAGGTCGTGCAGCACTCAACATCCGCTAGACACTGCAGCGATGTGTCTCGCTCACTGACCAAAAGCCAAATAATGTCACGGCAAGCTCGTGCTCTGGTTTTATAAGGGTCCCCGAAGCGCTGAAAACTCTGCAAGTGTGACAAGAGTTGATTGTGCTTGCACGGTCGATTCTGTAAAATTTATTCACGCTTCGGAAAGCTTTTTGTTGGGAGCTTAGATCTTTAAGTCGTCTAGACACAACGATACTGACGCCACCACAAACAGCCACCAACTACATAGGTACGCTTAAACGGCAAAAGCTGAAACACGAACCACGGGTTTTAACGTCACATCAGTGAATTTTTAACGTAGGCAGGCCATCATTACGATGCCATTCGTGTCATGAAAACCCTAGGTGATGCCCTAGGTTTTGTGGGAGGGTCTTATTGTGACTTGTACGGCACTAGGGAAAATAAGTCCGGTAATGATGGATGAAGGGGGTAGGCCGTAACCATACAAAACACAGGTAATGATAGTGATATGGGTGTCGGTGTTTGAAAGGGTAATATTGGAGTGATGTTAAGACCCTGTTAAAGGTTAACCGGATGAATCATGGATTGTAGTTTGGTGGTTGTTGTTGTTTGTTAGTTTTTGGGTTGTTGTTGTTGTTGTTGTTGTTGTTGATGGACGACGATGATTTAAACATGGTTTTTATTTCGCTGGCCAGTTTACACAAACAAGTATTCAGGCGGTTGCAAGAGGCCAGAAGCCTATATATAGCCTCCGCCTGTGAACATTCACAAGGTAGTACGGCGAATACTGTCACAGCATACAGCATAATAATAACAGTGAAAAGACAGGAGAGGGAGGGAGAGGGGAGGAGGGAGAGTAAGAAGAAGAAGAGAAAGTGAGGAGAAGAGAGAGGGAGGGGAAAGCAAGGACGGGGGAGGGGGAATTGGTTTGGTTGGCGCAGCCGACAGACTGCCCGTTGTTGTTGTTCTTAATTAATGATGATAATGGTGGTGTTGTTTTTGTCGTTGTTGTTTTTGTCGTTGTTGTTTTTGTTTGTTTGTTTGTTTGTTTGATCTTAGGGGAGCCGGGGTGGCCGAATGGTAGAGCGTTAGACTTCTAATGCTCGGGTCGTGAGTTCGTATCCCGGCTGGGGCCACATATTTGTGCTGGCGTTTTCATCGTTGCCCCGTCTTTGGTATCACCCGTATGTGGTGGAAAAGGACGTTAATCCCCCAAACACCCATCCACCTTGTTTGATCTTAATTCATTCCTATGATATGCGGCATGGTTGTCTGTTGGCATCTTCAGTCTTCACCTGTGTGTGTGTGTGTGTGTGTGTGTGTGTGTGTGTGTGTGTGTGTGTGTGTGAGTGTGTGTGTGTGTGTGTGTGTGTGTGAGAGAGAGAGAGAGAGAGAGAGAGAGAGAGAAACAGACAGCCAGGCAAACAGAGAAGGAGAAAGGAGAGAAGCTAGAAGTCTGTCAGTTTTTTCCCATAGCGCTGTCCAAGGTTATTTCAAACAGACGCTCACTCTCAACTAATCATACAGGACCCAAGCTCACAAACAGTGGACATTATCCCACAATGAACCCACAGCTTCTGTCGCGAACTTGCTCCAGGCCTCTCGCCGAACGCCTTGACTGAATCACGCTGTAATTGCAGAAAACCTCTGAACGCCGCACTGGAACCTGTAAGGTGGTAATAATAATTATGTTTTGGGGACTGAAAACGTTTGAAGTCCTGGGGTTCATAACGCCGAGAGACTAAAATGAAGACCTCGAGCTCAATGAGTGGTGAAGTGCTTTGTTCACACACCTGTGAGAAGGAATATTGAAGGTTACGATTCTGGTGGGGGGTTTTTTCTTGTTGCCTGAACGGACTTCATAATTCGTTTTGACTACTTGAGTACCCCTGTTCACACCTGGTACTTTATTATTAGAAGTATAGTGCTTTCTCTACCCCCCCCCCCCCTCCCCACATCCCACCCCCTTTCACACGCACACACCACCCTACTGCACTCCTCTTTTACTAAGCCGTGCTATTCAAAATGAAATCCTCACTTAACACTCACCCGTGTTCGTTCTATGATTGTCTGTGACAGGTACATTTTAGTACTTTTCGCTCGAGTTCATGGTTTTTTTTTTTATCCCTAACCTCTCTCGCAATAACCACTTTTATCCCTAACCTCTCGCGCCTTAAGCACCAGCAAAGCTATACACCTCACTCCCCCTTTATTCATTTGACTTCACACAGTTTTGCACGGCTGAACAGACCAGAAAAGCGTCGCTTCAGTCCTCAATTTTGTCCGTAAATTGGCTGTGCTGTCAGGCGTCCACGATACTTAAATGGAGGCATTTTCTGCGCAGGAGTCCATTTTGCAAAAAGCTCCCGGTATGGGTGACTGCGCAGATCGGAACGTAACTGACCAATAAAAACCGGCGTTACAATGGGATGTGTGCGACATCCATTTATAACAAACCCTAGTGGAGTTGTATTATGACTTTGACACCGTGGTGTGGTACTATGTGCTGTACTCCACGAAAATACACGAACACAAAACTCCAGACGGGATCAAATACTGATGGTAATTCTGTATGTTTCTAGCATGCTTATCCTTTGGCCTCAATATGTAAGTACGTTTGTGTGTATAAGTGTGTACTTGTATATTATGTGTGTATTGTAACTCTGTTGCTCTTTTCCCTTTTTTTAACACCTATGTGTGTATCAGGTATTAGCTTATCCATTTATCTCATTACATTTGTTATGGTTTTACTTTAAGTGTGTGTGTGTGTGTGTGTGTGTGTGTGTGTGTGTGTGTGTGTGTGTGTGTGTGTGTGTGTGTGAATACGTTATGTAAAAAACAAAAAATATGAATGATAAAAAATAATAAAAAATAAAATACAGAGGAAAAGTGTGCCTCTCTTCTAAAAGATTTAAAAAAAAAGACGGGAATAAATCAAACCAAATACATCTTTATTATCCCAAGCGGGAAATTCGTATGTGATGAACATAGGAAACAAACCGATGATACACGCAACATCAAAATGAAGAAACACATTAAGTAATGTACAATACACACTACAATTGAAACGAAGAGCTGTGGGAGCGAGCAGGACAGAACCAGTGGCCAAGCAGATCCTGCGGAAGAAGGGGTGCTGGATTGGACACACTCTCAGGAAGCCAGCATCCAGCACCACACGCCAAGCTCTGACACGGAACCCGCAAGGGGAAAAGGAAGAGAGGCCGGCCTCGCAACAGCTGGAGGCGGGACACTGAGGCAGAGCTATGTAAAGCAGGGGATCGACTGGACTGGAGTGGCAAGAGTAGCCCAGAACAGAGTGCGATGGCGAAGGGTCGTCGATGGCCTATGCTCCACTTGGAGCCTTGGGCCTAAGTAAGTAAGTGAGTACACACTACAATTAACAAAAGATTTTTACTAAATAGATGCCATCTAAAATAATCTTAGTGTTAATGATAATTATGCGCCTTTTAAAATATGCTCTCGAGATTAATCAGTCCCTCCCTTTCGCTAACACCACCTGACCATAAAGTAGCACGGCAAAACTCCCCGCCATTTTGCCTGACCCCCTTCCTAAGCCTTCCGCTACCCAGACGACCAAGCAGTCAGTGTGTGCCGAAATGTCTCCGGTAAAACAAAGCGTTATTAGCTTATCAGCCTCTCGCAGTGTTCGTGCGGTCTGTGTTGTTCTCCCCAAACCAGCCTGTTATTCGGCATTAAAGGCTTGCCGCTAGAGGGGGTGCAGGATTAGGGACTATTGAGAGAAATGTTTCGGCCGCTGTAGCTCAAGCATAGTGACCGGAGAGAAGGGTGGGTGGGTGGGTGGGTGTTTGGGACTTTAACGTCCTTTTCCACCAAGTACAGGTGATATCAAAGGCGGGGCAACGATAGATATACCAGCACAAATATTTGGACCCGGCCGGGATTCGAGGGTGGGTGGCGTGGGTGTATGGGAGTTTAGCGTCCTTTTCCACCATGTATGGGTGATATCAAAGACGGGGCAACAAGAAAAAGGCCAGCACAAATATTTGGCCCCAGCCGGGAGCCGGGATTCGAACGGCCGGAGATGACGTCATGGTTTGTGACGTAGGTAGGCAAGTGAGTAGGATGGAGGTATATTGAAATGCTATCCTTTCCTGTATGGAACGTTCTTAGCTCGTCCGCCGTGGTAGGCGTTAAACCTTCCAGACTACCAGCATCTCCAGTGTGCGTGTTTCTGGTACGCAGACAACCGAGGAACGCAAAAAGTGTTTGTAGGATTTCGCGCAAACTGTAGTAAGATTAGCGGGCGCCCGGGGTGTAAACTAAGTCTATTGTTTTGCTGCCTCGTGCAATCAGCTCTACACACAAGTGTACTCACGAGGGGAGGGGGGGGGGAGGGGGAAGGAGGGGGGGCCAGCCGAGACGGCGGGCGTTATTTTGATTCAAAGGGTTTCAAAACGTGTGTTTGAAGTATTAGCGTACACGTGTAGGCCTTTACATTGTAGGAATACTTTTCGAAAATCTTTTCAAGTTGATATTAACTATCCTGTAATTTCACATCGGCAACCCAAAAAGCAGGGTGAGTGAGTTTTTAGGGCTTGGAGTTCATATTACATTTTCGGATTTTTGGGTTTACTTAAGTGCAACCGCCGTAAAAATAAATAAATAAATAAAATATACCCACCATCTAGATAGGCAGCCGGTTTGGTGAGCGTTGGACTTTCAGTGCTCTCCTGTGTGGGAGCCGTCATCATCATTAGCTTGCTTTACGTCCTATGGCTTTTGGCCCTTAAGGACAAGTTGTTCCTGGCATGTGTCTTTGGCTGCTTGACTGGACGAGTGTCTTTGGGGTGGATATTGGCTGTTTTGCTTAGCTTTGGGCAACGTCAGAGGTTCTCTGCTTGGGTCCCAGATGCCTGGTCTGGGTTGTTTTTCAGTGCCTCAGTCTGTTCTGTCATCCGTGCTTTTACCTTTGGATCATCACTGGGGTGGAACGTGGGAGCCAAATTTTCGTGCTGGCTTTTATTCTGTTGCCCCGTCAGTCCTTGTTGTCGCCCGTGCGTGGTGGAAAAAGGACGTTAAACCCCGAGACTCCCAGCCAGCTAAACGCCATCTTGACCAACCTGCCCCAGTGAAGTTTGTCCGTGCAGCTGATAGCGCTCGTCGTCAGTATGGTTTAATTGGAGTAGCACCCGGAAACTTCCCGGCCATTTCGACTGACGCCCTGTGGTGCTGGAGAAAGGGGTGTGTGTTTGTGTGAGGGTGGGGGAAAGGTGGGAGAAAGGGAGGGGAGGGGGCACAGAGAAAGAAAGGGCGAGACATCATACCTGTTACAGTCTCACGGAGGAAACTTGGTCACGAGGGTTAACGAGAGTCACTGGAATTTGGGTCAGTTTGCGTCGTGTGGTGTGGTGTTTGATAAAAGAAAATAAATACCGCTCTTGGGGTGTCTGTGTGAGAAAAGATACACGAAACACAAACACCACGTACTGAAGTGGTTGTCCATAGCGAGAACAAAAGCTGTCTGTGATATACTTTAACACTGGCATTTTGACAGATACCATAAACACCAGAGGCCACACCAAACTTGGAATTATAACGTACATTGATCAAACACTTATTCTGGGCCCGTATGTAAAAGTCGAGGTTAATTTAAACCATGGCTACAGGCCTAACCCAGACTAGGACAAAAGAAACCCAAAAGCAAAATTAAATTTTAAAAAAAAAGGAAGCAAAGAAAGGAAGGGAAAAAAATCCTCCTATAACGGCTTAGGCACCTTGCTGGAATGGACCCGCTTCTTGATTTACAACAGGAAAACAACAGGAAATTTAACTCTAGAGCTAGTTTAGTTCGAGGTTAGACTCTAGCCCTGGGCTAAAAGCCCTAACCTCGACTTTTACATACGGGTCCAGTTTGTTAACTCAGTTCCTGCCAAGTTTACATTGGGGTTGTGCATCAGTGGCCGCACTGACAAAAATCATAATTAATTAGTAGTAGTAGTAGTGGTAGTGTTAGTAGTGGTAGTAGTGGCAATATAAGTGGTGTTACTGATAGTAGTAGCAACTATGATAGTAGTAGTAGTGGTAGTGTTAGTACTGGGGGGGGGGGTGGGAGTTTACCGTCCTTTTCCACCACATAAGGGTGATTTCAAAGACGGGGCAACGATGAAAAAAGCCAGCACAAATATTTGGCCTCAGCCGGGATACGAACTCACAACCCGAGCATCAGAAGTCCAACGCTCTACCATTCGAAGTCCAAAAATCATGAATATTTAAATTAGTCTAAATTCCCAGTTTCAGTGCATATGTACTACTAGCGTACATGTATTCAAGGAAAACACACGTTTTCAATTCTTTTCCTTTTTGCCCCAAACCTACGCACACCACATACATGTATATGTGTCGTTTATACTGTATACATTTATGCGTTCTGCTGCATGTGCAGGACATGTGTCGCACCATAGTACATTAAATATTTCATCGTTTTCTCCGCCTGTTCCCAGCCTGTGGCCTGCTTTTGCTGCACGGTTATTGTGTTAGTCTAGAGTAAAGCCGACACAGCTGTGTAAGCAATGAAACTAATTGTTTTCTACCCTGGAAAGGAAAGAGATAAATAAATGATTTGGCTACAGGCTCAGTGGCACATGCTGCTTTCAAGTTCAGGTTCTCCTCTCTCTCTCTCTCTGTAATCGGTGGAGAAGAATGGTTGTGTGTGTGTGTGTGTGTGTGTGTGTGTGTGTGTGTGTGTGTGTGTGTGTGTGTGTGTGTGTGTGTGTGTGTGTGTGTGTGTGCCATGGTGTGTGTGTGTGTGTGTTCGTGCCAAGGTGTGTGTGTGTGTGTGTGTGTGTGTGTGTGTGTGTGTGTGTGTGTGTGTGTGAGAGAGAGAGAGAGAGAGTTGAGAGGAGGGGGGTTGGGGAGTTGGGCGTTTCGGGAGGGGGAGGGCGGTATGGGACCAAGGAATAATTTTATTTCTGTAGGATGTGTGAGAAAGAGGCTTCTCCAACTCATTTCAATGGATCCTATGAAACCAGTAAAACCAGTTTTACAACAGCAACATCAACAACAACATCAACAACAACAACACTGAGTAGTCGCCATACATAGTCTAAGTGGCCTCCGTTTAGAAAAAAAAAAAAAAAAAAAAGCCAAAAATCAGAAACTGCAGTTCCCGGATGTAACACCCGCACTATTGACACAACGATGATCGCATGACTCCATTGACAGTTTTTACGACATCCCGCTATCACCTCGAGCCGTAAACCGCGTCAGTTTACGACCAGAACGCCAGGGTCATTATGACCTAACGGGATTATTCGAGTCAACATCACTTCGGGAGTTATATTGCACAGAAAGCAGTGACGTTTCACGGCAGTCGAATTTCGCGGACTTTGCAAGCAGTAAAACTGTGTCAATTTTGCCATCATTTGACGGGGATTTAGAGTGTGGGGGATCAGAAACTGCAGGGAGTGTCTCAGACGGAATGAGGGGGGGATTTGAATGGTTGAGTAATCAGATCCATATTTTTATAGTCAGTATAGCGTCAAAAGGGACGCCCCCCTTTCCCCGTTGCTATGCCGCTTCAAAAGTTTCGACGACGGTTGATGTCATCTACATCCGTTATTTTAAAACACAAGCATGAGGTTGGGGTGAGCGGTGGTCTAATAGGTAGCGCGTCGGATTTAGCCGCTGCGCTACTGAACGGCCGTCACCAATGTCACGGCGATGAAGCGTGGGCTCGAGCCCAGGTCGAGCTTGTGATATGTGATACCGGTTTTTCCTGGCTGCCGGGCTGCTCATCGGGGGTTTCTCTCCGGGTTGTCCGGCTTTCCTCCCTCAGCAAAATTGTACAAAATATAGGATAGGTATTGGGTGGCGCTGCACAGCGGCGACGCGCTTCCCCCGGAGGAAACAGCCCGAATTTCCCGAAAGGGATATTAAAGTAGGAAAAATGTTTAATAATAACAATAATGATAATAATAATAATAATAATAAAGCGCATGTCTCTGAGGACCAAGTTCAAAAAGCCTTACAATCTTAGGACAGGAGAAAGAAGCGTGGGTTCGAGCCCAGGTCGAGCTTGTGATATGTGATACCGGTATTTCCTGGTTCAGTTTCCGGCCTGCTCATCGGGGGTTTCTCTCCGGGTTATCCGGCTTTCCTCCCTCAGCAAAATTGTTGAAAAAAAAAGGTATTGGGTGGCGCTGCACCGCGGCGACGCGCTTCCCCCCGGGGGAAGCAGCCAGAGTTTCCCGAAAGGAACAATAAAGTAGTAAAAAAAATAAAAATAAAAACGTATTAGTACAAGTCGATTTCAAGGTGGTAAACAGCCCCTTTCAATCGTTCTAAATCGACAACTGAAAATCCAAAGCGGCGTGTTGTTGTTGTTGTTGTTGTTGTTGTTGTTGTTTGTTTGTTTCTTTCTTTCTTTCTTTCTTTCTTTCTTTCTTTCTTTTTTTCGATGCTATGGCGTTTTGAATTTGAAAAAAAAAAAAAAAACGCGGTGCTATGGCGTGGTGCCCCGCTGATTCACGGTGCAATGATTTGAAGCGGTACAGCACCCGAACAACTCCCGTCCATTTTGTTTCATCCCCGTGGTAGCGGGCAGTGAGTGAGTGAGTGAGTGTTTGGGGGTTTAACGTCCTTTTCCACCACATACTGGTGATATCAAAGACGGGACAACGATCGATGAAGAAGCCAGCACAAATATTTGGCCCCAACCGGGATACGAACTCAAGCCCCCGAGCGTTAAAAGTCCAACGCTCTACCACTCGGCCACCCCCGGATCCCCGTGGTAGCGGGGCAGAGTGTGATGGTGTAGCACTTCACATTTTCCCGTCATCCTAAACCACAAAGCCACATGTGTCATGCAGCGGGGCTCAGTCTGCGGCGTCTGCCACCAGCAGCTCATCAGCGGAAGTGTTTAAGCACCTCAAAGAACAGTTTACCTTTAGCAGCCAGGTGCGAGGCGTGGACCTGTGAACTTTACCTGTGCACACCTGATCGCGATGCCACAGGGCTTTTACAGGCAAGGCCAGCCGGTCCTCTGTCAGGCAAAAAGGATGCATTTGCCGAGTCATCGTGAAAGGGAGAACGAGGTGGGGGAGGAGGGAGGCAGATGGGGAAGGGAGGGAAGGAAGGTGAGGGTGAGCGGTGGTCAAATAGGTAGTGCGTCGGATTTAGCCGCTGCGCTACTGAACGGCCCGTCACCAGTGTCATGGCAATGAAGCGTGGGTTCGAGCCCAGGTCGAGGTTGTGATATGTAATACCGGTTTTTCCTGGCTGCCGGGCTGCTCATCGGGGGTTTCTCTCCGGGTCATCCGGCTTTCCTCTCCCATCACAATTGTAAAAAAAAAAATATAGGATAGATTTTTTTAAAATATATATATATATCAATATTTTTAAATATAGGATAGATATTTGGTGGCGCTGCACCGCGGCGACGCGCTTCCCTCTGGGGAAAGGGACAATAAAGGAGTAGTAGAAAATAAATTTAAAAAGGGGGAGGGGGGACTGTAAAGAGGATTTCTTACCTGTAGTATTTTGTTGTTGTTTTCCTTATTGTTGTTGTGTTTGTTGAATTGAAAAATTGAAGGAAAAATCCTTTCCGCTCAGGCCTCACTGGAGTAATGCGAGTCTACTTCCTGTTTAGGCCAGAAAGCCACTTCACCCACATCCACTCACGTCACCATTGCCTCTCTTGTGCGCAAAAAAAAAAATCCCAGCTTCACTGGAAGCTTGCCTCCTTATTCCTACCCCCCTGGCATGCACCTTGGCCTACCAAACACAAAACTCACGAAAATTACTTCTTCTTTTTTTTCTTTTTCGTTATAACAAAAATCACTACAAACTTGCACACTCGCAAAACAGGGAACTTCAAACACCCAACTTGCCCCCACGCTGAATTTATGTCTACACCACTAAATCAGCTCCGTGGGTCTAGAAACATCGGATGGGGAGCCGGTATCGTTTCGTTTTGCCCTATCGAGAATGCCGAGCTGTAAAATGGCTGAAATTCTCTAGAAAACTTCGCCCGTAATGCATTTATAAATCTGCATCAATCTTGATTCTATCACTGACCCATGATTAACCTGCGGCCGCAAGGACTCATTTTGCTTGAGAGTCCTCACGGAGTTTTCAAGTCCGCTTGAAGTTTGGCTCGCCGGTCATTTGCGGGTAAGCAGTCTCGGTCCGTCTGACAGCGTGACAGCAAGTGGCTTGATAAGGGGCCTAACTAGGGTGGACACAAAGAAAAAGGCCAACCACTACTAGCTTTGGGCTTTGTGCCTGAGGAAAGTTCTTGAAATTACCCAGTGCAGTGATTTTCGGATTTCGCTAAGAAGTCTGATTTGACAGGCGATAAAGTGAAATAAAGATCTCTCTCTCTCTCTCTCTCTCTCTCTCTCTCTCTCTCTCTCTCTCTCTCTCTCTCTGTATAACAGTAGATTCTCTTTTTCCGGACGATTCATCGTAGGCACAGTCGGTCAACGTCCTCGTTTAAAAACAGTCTCCTCAAATATGTGTTAGCCAACAAATAACCGATAATGATTTAAAAAAAAAGTAGATACCATATGTTCCGTATATATACACCTACAAGTTCATGCATGCGGGTAATTGTGTGTGTGTGTGTGTGTGTGTGTGTGTGTGTGTGTGTGTGTGTGTGTGTGTGTGTGTGTGTGTGTGTGTGTGTGTGTGTGTGTGTGTGATGTTTCATGTTCCAGTTTTAAGTTCGTTCGAAGGTTGTTGTTGGTTTTTTTGTTTGTTTTGTTTTGTTTTCAAAACGGCAAGTTTAAACTTTGGTCTCATGACCGAAACTTCCACCGTTTTCAGTTAAAGTTCTCTCTCTCTCTCTCTCTCTCTCTCTCTCTCTCTCTCTCTCTCTCTCTCTCTCTCTCTCTCACCCCCCCCCCCCCCCCCCCGCAAATCTGTAACATCCCTGTTAACACTCCTACAAATGGTTTTAACCCTGATGTCACTTACTGTCCATTTACAGCCTAGTTAGTTCGTTTGTCTTTGAAGTTTCACTTTCATGAACCTTTCACATTTCCCTGTGTTGACAAGGCCTTGGGGGCGCCTTGCTTGTCAGGCAGTGCAGAAATAGTTTTGTTGCCGGCTTTAACTTTGCACTGAAAGATCAGACACATTCAAACATCAAAGGTAAGACTTTAATTTAACAGCCCAATATATTCAGCGCATCAGTCAGGAAGAAAGGGTGTGTGTGTGTGTGTGTGTGTTTGGGAGTTTAACGTCCCTTTTCCACCACGCATGGGTGATATCAAAGACAGGGCAACGAGAAAAAGGCCAGCACAAATATTTGCAGTCAGGAAGACAGAAATCAGGTGAAATATATTGCAGATCGGCGTACGTTAGTCTGAAGTCTGCATCAACATTTTTCAGCTCATCAGTTCTGTCCTTACATGCTCGTGTTTTGTATACATGTATATACTTGTGATGATGTTGGTCTGTTTTGTTTTTCCATTGTTGTTCTGTCTGTTCACGTTTTGTTGTTGTTGCTTTTGGGTCGGGAGTTTGTGTGTGTGTGTGTGTGTGTGTGTGTGTGTGTGTGTGTGTGTGTGTGTGTGTGTGTGTGTGTGTGTGTGTGTGCGTGCGAGGTGCATGCGTGCGTGCAAACGCGCGCGCTGTTACAATTGTGCCGTATTAGTGATACACTAAAGTATATAATTATGCATTTTATCCACAAAAATCTAACTGTGTATAGTTTCCTCTGTCAAAGGACGACAGAATGATTTTGGATCAGTTGTTGTGTTAGACAGTGTCGTACTAAACATAAAATCAACCAAACGTGTATGTTTGCACAGGAGAACAGCAAAAAGCTGATTATGTGCACTGTCGGGTGTGTTACAGGTTGATATCACACCTTATCAGAAACAAATCAAGTAGTTGTATTGTCGGCTTCTTTCGGTGTGTGAGAATGCCTGATTATGCAAACCGGATGTTACTGGTCGATATTACACCATATCAAAAACTGATCAGCTTTCTGTAATGTTGGCTTCACTGTGTGAGAATGCTGGAATATGCAAATTGTGAGGTGTGTTATAGGTTGATATCATAACTGACCTTATGGTTATCAAAAACAAATCAAGAGCCTTCGTTCACTGTGTGAGAACGCCTGATCATGCAAACTGCCGGGTGCGTTACAGGTTGATATTACACCTTATCCAAAACAAATCAAGTGGCTGTAATGTTGGCTTCAGTGTGTGAGAATGCCGCATTGTGCAAACATGGGGGGACATGCAGTGTTGTAGTGCTGGCGATGTTCTGTCAATGTTGTCGCTTGCCAATCGCCAGTGTGTGGTTGTTGCTGTTGTTTGCCTCCGGAATGTGTCCCACTTCGCTCAGCGCAAGGGGGCTGTTTGGTGCCAGCAAATATTGCGACCTGCCGATTGGCTGCGAGTTAAATTAAGGGGAGAGCAAGCAATTAGAGAGAGGGAGGGGAAGGGGAAGGCACTCTTTTTGTACTTGGGGTCAGAAATGTTTTGGGGCCTGTCCGGTATGTGTGTAAAATTGTCAGGACAGCAGAAAGAGAGAGAGAGAGAGAGGAGGGGGGGGGATGATGGGGGGGGGGGGCACGAGTTCGGGGTCAGTCAGCTGCAAGAGAGAATCGTGATGAAGGTGTAGGTGAATTTCTAGCACGGTCGATGCGTGAAGGAAAAAACAAGAGAATTTGTAGAACTGATGAACGTTGCCACAGAAAGAAAATACACTGGAATGTGTAGGTAAGTGTTAATAGAGTAATCTTTCCAGGAAGTTCTTGTTTGTTTTTTTTAATTGTTTGTTTGTTTGTTTGTTTGTTTGTTTGTTTGTTTGTTTGTTTGTTTGTTTGTTTGTTGGTGGTGGTGGTTTTAGTTGTTTTTTGGGGGTGTTGTTTTTGTTATTGTTTGTCAAGTTTCTGTTGCTTTATGGGGGGGGGGGTTGTTGTTGTTGCAGTTGTTGTATTATTTGGGGTTTTTTTGTAGGCCACAATGTTTTTCCCCAGTGTCCAGTGTCTTCCAGTGTCTTTGACATCACTCGTCTCCCTGGCGACGGAAGAAAACGTTAAACTTCAAAACACACATCTCATATTTCCCACCAGATCCACATATATTTCGCCCTAAGTATAAACCTGCATACAATTACAACCAGACCCGCATTGTCCACTAAATCTTCCCACACCACCCCCAACACAGCGCTCAGTCCATACACTGTCCTCTCGTTCAGAGCCATTTCTCCTTTAACAGATGTGTTACCGTAACACAGAATACAAAATCATCGTCCCCCACCACATTTAGAAGCCGTAATGACCCATGCAGCATATACACAGGGACCCATAATGAGCCCACTCGTTTCCAGGTCCCTGGACGGGCCGCCGGCTCCCTGCTGGGCTCCCTTTGGGCCCCACGTCGGCACGGGGCTGTCCGGGCCCTCCCAGCCCCTGTTTCTTGGCCCTTAATTCGGGGTTTTATAGAGTTAGGGAGAAGCGGGGGTTCTGTGTGCCCGGGGGCTGTCGTGTTTTTGTGTGAGTGCGACACGCTAACGCTGCTGCGTTAATGAACGAATCATTCTGTCGTTTCTGGTTTGTGAGACGATCATTCGTTTTCAATCGCTTTGGGGCTACCCTGTGTGTGTGTGTGTGTGTGTGTGTGTGTGTTTGTGTTCAGAAGTGCCAAGGGAACTGTTTTTGGACTTCACCAATGGCAAGTTTGAACATGGTATTTCTGCCAAGACATTTACCGTTGGAAAATAAAGATTATTTTCATCGTCAATGACATTGACATTGACATCGTCATTGCCATCTCTCTCTCTCTCTCTCTCTCTCTCTCTCTCTCTCTCTCTGATGCATTCTTAAGCGCATCCCCAGTACGTTTGGGGTTTGTTTGTTTGTTTGTTTGTTTGTTTTGTCTCGTTCACTTGAGCGTTTAAATACAATTTAGTTCATAATAGTCTTCAAAAGCTAAAGAAAACTAAACCACCCACAATATTCAAATCATGTGATGTTGTTGTTGTTGTTGTGTTTGTCGTCGTCTTGACCTTGTAACTGGTACACAATACAACTTTTCTGAACATGAAATGTACATGTCTCTTCTCGATTCTGCTACCCGCTGTTGCCTCTCCTTGTCCTTCCTGCCCAAAAGTCCTCACCTTTCCCAGCAAGATCCAGATAACCAGATTACTTCCCTTGGCACTTCAGATGACCAGATTACTTCCCTTGCCGGTCATTACCTGGCGGCGATCGCCACACGCGATCTGGCGAGACTGGACAAAGCGGCCAGTGGCACGTGAAGTGTCCACCACTAATGTCCTGTAATGTCCAGCTGTTCCTGTCTCACACTGACCGCTGTCTCGCCCTCTTTCAGTCTTTGCACAGATCTAGATGGGCCCCCTTCTCTGTAGCAGGGGAGCCGGGACAGTGGAGATGTAGAGCGTTGGACTTTCAATGCTCGGGTCGTGAGGATCGGCGAATGTTTGTGCTGGACTTTTTCTCGAAATATTGAACGTCTGCTTCGTGGTAGTGGTATTTTATATGTTTTTCTCCTATTACTGTCGGGATGAGCGGTGGTCTAATAGGTAGCGCGTCGGATTTTAGCCGCTGCGCTACTGAACGGCCGTCACCAATGTCACGGCGATGAAGCGTGGTTTCGAGCCCAGGTCGAGCTTGTGATATGTGATACCGGTTTGTCCTGGCTGCCGGGCTGTTCATCGGGGGTTTCTCTCCGGGTTATCCGGCTTTCCTCCCCCAGCAAAATTGTAAAATAAATAAATAAATAAATAAATAAAAGGAAGGATAGGTCTTGGGTGGCGCTGCACCGCCGCGACGCGCTTCCCCCGGGGGAAGCAGCCCGAATTTCCCGAAAGGGACAATAAAGTAGTAAAAAAAAAAATAATAATAAATTCACGCTCCACCTCCCTCTGGAGGAAGCGCGTTTCCATTTATACAGCGTCATCCACGTTCCGCCTTCTACCAGCATACATTCTGTGGACTGGATTGTAATTCCGTGGCACCTCCCTATATACCTCTGCACTGATTTCAGTCTTTGGCGGCATACTGGCGGTCCGATCTGAGTGAAGCACAATAAACTAATGAAGTAAATGAATTTACTAATAGTGTAAATGTTTAAATGAATACAGTAAATAAATGGACACATAATCCAGGATAACCGGGTCGGTGGAGGGTGGGGTGGGTGGGTGTTTGGGAGACGGTTTAACGTCCTTTTCCATCACGCATGGGTGATATCAAAGACAGGGCAACGAGAAAAAGACCAGCACAAATATTTGACCCCGGCCGGGATTCGAACTCAAACCCCGAGGATTGAATGTCCAACGCCATACCATTCGGCTATCCCGACTCCCCAGGTCGGTGGAGGAAGGCCTGTATTTGTATGTATCTTTATCGTCCAGCTGGGAAATTTGGGCTGCTACCCACAATGAGCGAGTTGCCATTAGTACTGTATTCTTTGGTTTAAACAAGTTTATTGCAATACGGTTTTTTTCAAAGTAAATAAACAATTTCTGAGCATGAACAAGCTAGGCTTATAATAATGCTCAGGGGTCAACAAACAAGTGCACGTTAACGGTATTGCAATGGCGGTAATTATAGTAATTATACTGTATTCTTTCTGTCCTTCCTTTCTTCCTTTCTATCTTCCTTCCTTCCTTCCTTCCTTTCCTTCTTTCCTTCTTTCTTTCCTTCTTTCCTTCCTTCCTTTCTTTCCTTCCTTCCTTCCTTCTTTCCTTCCTTCCTTCCTTCCTTCCTTCCACAATGAGCGAGTTGCCATTAGTACTGTCTTCTTTCTTTCCTTCCTTTCTATCTTTCCTTCCTTCGATCTTTCCTTCCTTCTTTCTTCCTTCCTTTCTTCCTTCCTTCTTTCTTCCTTCCTTCTTTCTTCCTTCCTTTCTTCCCTCCTTTCTTCCTTCCTTTCCTTCCTTCCTTCTTTCTTTCTTTCTTTCCTGCCTGCTGTATGTGCTCCACTGGTTTCCATGCCGTGACCCCCGCCCTTTTGGAATGGGATTTTTAACGTGCACACGTTCCAAGACACTGGTCCAGCCCTCAAAGTGTCTGCGACAGAGGAAATGCCCGCCGGACACGTCCAGCACCCGTAGTGGGCCGTGAGTGGGCGTGTAGTGGGCAGCGGGAGGGCCGAGGGCTTAACCGTGACAGACAGCAGACAGAAAGAGGCCGAGTAGAATTGATTTTCAGGGGAAAAGGACAGCATTGATTTAGCTGTGGTACGTATTGTGTGTGCTGGCATATAATGCGATTGGTCAAGAGGGAACTGAATTGATTTCTAAGGCGTGGGGCGCCCACCTACATTGACTGTCTGCATTTGTCGTATAGATTGTGGTGGAAAAATGTTTAGTTAGCTGCTGATGTCTGCAGGGGAAATATGAAAATCTTGAGGAAAATGATGTTTTCTGAGAAAACTAAATCCGGTTTTGCTATTCGGTACAGAATGAATGTAGAGAGTTGTGACTGTTTTCTCTTTTTCTATGCGAATGTCCCAAAGGACTCAGCCTAGACTCAAGACTCAAAAAATTTATTGTTTAGGCCGACGACCCTTGACAATCGATCCGATGGCGCTGATACCGGGGTATAGACCCATACACAGCAATGAACATGTATGTTCCAAAGGACGACAGTTTGAAAGACCAAGGTTTTCCACTGAGGTTGTGGTAGCGTTTCAATGAAAATGATCGTACTTATATATAATACTAATACTTCTTGTTTTAGGACCCACGTAGTTGTCTATGCACAGTGTATCGTACAGCTGAAGCGAGGATAGACCAGATCTTTTCAGCAGTCCGTTCTCGATACCAGTAATGCGGAGTACACGTACTTTTTTGGCTCATATCGCCGAGTGGTAGAGCGTTGGAATCTCAGTGTTTGGGTCGTGAGTTCGAATCCCAGCTGAGGCCAAATATTTGCACTGGCCTCTTATCCCGTTGCCCTGTCTTTGATGAAGAGGACGTGATGAAGAGGACGTTAAAGTCCCAAACATCCACCCCGTCCGCACTTGGCTTATATCTTTGCAACAACAGACTACAGAAGGCTATAATATTGCACGTGTCTGGACGATATCATGTTTTTGCCATCGTAAGCACCCACCGTTCGTCTGTGCGCTTGGAAAACTTAATTTGTGCCGCTATACCAGTACCTGATTTGCTGCAATTAAAAGTTTAAAAGCTAGAAAAGAATTGCTGGGCCATGGGAGGTTGGGGCCTAACGCATGGAAACAGGGTAGACTACTCTGAGGCAGGGCTTAGCTCTAGTCTCAGATCATGTTAGAACATTAGATGAGAGTAGTCTGACGTTTGGAAAGGACAGAACCCACGCTAACCTCGCATTAAAACACGTTGGGATATGCAGAAAATAAAAAAAAGACCAGATGATGCTGCGCAAAGTATAACAGAGACACCTCCATGGAATATGTGACATGGCCTCAGACTTACTACGTCCGGACTGTGATCAGCGTGCGTTACCTTTTTGTCCCTGATAAAGTCGTAAACTTGCCTTGGCTTAGTCTCCGCTTATGCATCTCGTACTTATCTTTGGATCTCAGCGAAGTCAAGTCAATACAATGTATCCGACTTACGTCCTAAGTCTGCACGCATGCCACAGGCCCCTGGATCTTGTGTGGCCTAGTAACATTCTCACTCAGTGTTTGGCTTTGGAAAAATTATTTAGAAACCACACACTAGACAAATCATTAACTACCTACTTCACAGCAGAACTTGAAAGGCAAAATCTGAGTATTGTTTTCCCGTTGGTGTTGAAAACTGCTCTGCTTATCAGCTACCGCCCTGCAAACCATGAGATATAGAAAATCTTGTTTTCGCAACACTAACTGCTTTCAAAGTGCTTACCAGCAAAGCGTATAGCCTAGCCTTCGTAACGGTTATACTCTTTGCTACCAGGCAACTTGAACTTTGCTCCTGCAGTCTTCACGGTGTGTAATTAAAATGGGCAGAAGTGTTTCCGGTGCTACTCCGTTTCAAGGGTTTCAGCGATGAATGCTCTCATGCAAATTCCACATGGTTGAAATATAAGCACTCACACCCCTTTGCATTGTAAGAACGCGTTTGTTGAAGTCGTTGTCTGGTTGATAAACGGCGCCTTTTTACGGCAGGTGCCGTAGTTCCCGGGCCTGGCTAACGCCGGGGTGTTTATGACAGGAAGCGTGGAATGCGGCCCTGTCCCGCAGTTCCAAACCACATGGACCTCCATAGCATCATCTTACCATCATCCTCATCTCCATCATCATGCATGATATAAAAAAAAAATTGAAAATTGCCCCAGCTTCCGAGCCCTTTGTGGATGACCTGGGAGGAACACCACTGGAGCTGGCAAAGAGTTGCGGCAGCAAAAACCTCTGACCTGCTGTAGCACCAAAAACACTCACACAACCGTTTTGATTACACCCTGTGGTCTTGGTAGCGGTTTCATCACTGATCACGCCTGTGAGTTCTCTTTGTTCACAAAAGCGTCCTTTCTGTCTCTATCACAGAAGTGAATGTTCCAGAACAGACTTGTGTTGTACGTCGCACGATAACCTTAAACGTGGAAAAGAGCAGCAAGTGTTTAGGCGAGGGGGGCGAGAATGTTTTCGCTGTTCCGAGACCGGGGGTAAGTGTGTTTTGACACCGCAACCACGGAACGCTGATTCTTAAATAAGCTTTTAGCCGAGGAAAAATATACTACGAGAGACTGAGAGAGAGAGAGAGAAGGGGGGGTGGGGAGAGAGAGAGAGAGACAGAGAGAGAAAATGGTCCTTCCAAACTTGCCCCTGCTACTCCAAAAGAGAGAGAGAGAGAGAGACTTAAACGTTATTTTTCTAGGATGAGATAACAGACGCACAGGTCTCTCTTACTATCTGTCCTTGCTACACTAATAAACATACAAAATGCATCATCGTCACCATTATCAACACACACACACACACACACACACACACACACACACACACACACACACACACACACACACACACACACACACACACAGAGAGAGAGAGAGAGGGTGGATGGTCGTTTGGGGGTTTAACGTCCTTTTCCACCACATACGGGTGGTATCAAAGACGGGGCAACGATGAAATAATTTGGCATAAATATTTGGCCCTAGCCGGGATTCGAACTCACGACCCGCCGAACATTAGAAGTGCAACGCTCTACCATTCGGCCACCCCGGCTCCCCTAGAGAGAGAGAGAGAGAGAGAGAGAGTGTGTGTGTGTGTGCTCCTGTTTTGAGTTCCAAATCTGATACCGAGTCAGCACACGCAGTCAGTCTCATTTGGACAGTAAGAACATTTTACGCACAAGAATAATCAAATAAGAAAGTCAGTATTGCGTATGCCATTCTGTTGTCTTTGAAAAACATAAAGCGAAAACTTTCACTCACAGGTAAGCTCTTATACCAATACTGTCTCCACTAAACATGGATAATCTCTCTCTCTCTCTCTCTCTCTCTCTCTCTCTGTTTCAGAGGATCTAACACAAAACAAGAACCACTATTGCGTGACACAGCCTTCCACTTCAGTTATAAAAAGGACATGAACTTGTCACACTGAGCATCCCTCTTAACACCTCTAACATGACAAACGACCTGGTTCAAAAAGAAAAAGGTGATAAACTAAAACCTCTTGCTGTTGCTACATCCCCGCTTCTGCCCTGGTGACTGATGCTGTTTTTGCTGGTGACACGGAGTTTAACACTATCGTGGCTGAAAGCATCAGGCTTGATAGCTCAGCGGTATAGTGCCCGGGGGCGGGGAACTTGTTAGGCAAGTTAGGACTAAGTTGTGTGGAATCTGCACGGTGTTTCGTCAGGATCTCCAACCGTCGCTTCTTCCAGTGTCCGACGCTAAAAGAGATCTCTGTTAAAACTAATGTGATGCTCTCTGCTTTCTGTTTTGTGTACTGCGATGGCTAAAGCATTATCGTTATTTTAACCGAGAGTGTATTGCGCACATGCGCAAAAAAAAAGTATTATTTAATGAAGTTATTTTTCCTAGTATATATACATATACCTGACAAAAGTAACCTTATTCTATCTAACTGACCAGGCAGCTTTACAGCATCAAGTGACCTGTCTCTAAATGTTATTCTAATCTGCTCTCTGTTACATGAAGCACTTGGTAACTAAACTACACTAATCATTGGCCGTTCGAGTACCAGACTGGCATTGGTACTGGTATTCATAATGGTACGTATATATTATTATGTATAATAATATCTTTCTGTTCCATTACTTTAGCAAGGAAAATATTGGCTGCACGAATCCGTCAGTGAACTTCTCCACCAAATACTTGTGCTGGCTTTCTTATCGTTGCCCCGTCTCTGATATCACCCGTATATGGTGGAAAAGGACGTTAAACTCCCAAAGACCCACCCACTCACCCTCCACCTCACGGCTGTCAGGCCGAAGGCTTAGCTCAACTCGCAGGAGGGAGACAGCTTAGGGGCTTCACAAGCCAGCCCTCCTCCGTCAGGCCCCACAGGGGACAGGGAGCTCGCACTTGAGTGTCGAGGAGTCCCCTAGGGGGACGGGAAGCTTTGACAGGTCCCCGGGTCTCTCCTGTCTTGACTTGGAGTGCCTGCCATTGTTTCTCCCTTCCGGCAAGGCAGTTCTCGCTTCTTTTTTTCTTTTTTTTTTTTTTTCTTTTTTTTGCCCCCTCCAGCGCTGCCAGGCTGGCTTCAAGGGAAAAATGCGGGCTGAGGTGTTAAGTAGGAAGCGAAAGAGAAGACGGGAGGAGAAGACGTCTACTGTCATCCTGGAAAACGGGCTAAGTGCTTATTAAATCCATGGCACTTAGGTTCTTTTTCCGGGTAACTTTGGGAAGGTGGAGGGGGCTCTCTCTCTCTCTCTCTCTCTCTCTCTCTCTCTCACACACACACACACACACACACACACACGGAGGAAGATGAGGACGTGGCTGAAAATACCTTCAGCAGGTCAAGCTGCAATGTAATTAACGGAACATCGTGTTCAATCGTCATCTCGGGTGTCCCCTGACGTCACATACTAGCACTGAAAGACTATTTGGCCCTAACCAGCTGCATGGTGTCGTTAATTCACCTATTGTTTTCTTATTTTGACATACAAATACCACAAACGCAACTTCTGTGGAACTATTTCAGTTATTTGGTGTGTTTGAACTCTTCCTCGCACGTCCTCTCGCATGTCTTTGCGCGTTCCTGCACGTCCTCGCACTATTTAGATGGACCGATTGTCAGCACATGCTTGGCTCATGCGAGATTTTGAAATGGGCGTACGGGGTCAAACATTTCCATACGCGGCTGTACCAGGTTCGGTGGCTTGTACATCGCATACGGCATACCGACGGCGACAAAACCATAAGACCACGTCAGCGATAGTAAAGGGGGAGAAAACCTTGTCTGGGAATGTAAACTCCACCATATGGATTTACACAACAGAGAATGCCAGTGGGCATGGTCCGTATGCTTAACACGAACTCACACCTAAAGGCCTGTGTAAACGAAATCATCCAACAACGCCTCCCCCCTTTTCTTCATCCCTCCCTTCTTTCTTCTCAGTCCTCGTCTTCGTTCATCTCGATCTCAAGCACCCTGGAAGCACAATTCTTCCGGATGTCAAAGACTCGCGGAAGCCGGTGGTCCCAAACTCAAGTGGTGTCTCTGAATGGGAAGCGGTTCAAGCGTCGGTCCTGGTTAGCCAGGGATGAAGTGGCCGGCCATTGTTCCGTCCCGGCATGCCCTCCTTGGTTAAATTTCTGTCGTGGGCTAGCCTGATGAGGTTTAAATGATGTGACGACATGGAGAGAGACAGTGTGTGTGTGGGGGGGGGGGGGGGGGGGGGGGTTGGCAGGGGACGAGCTGAATACCTTGGGATTCAGTTCCTTTTTTCCAGACCTTCAACAACAAAAGGTGGTCTCCTTTAACAAGCTCCATTTCACAGTCCACACAGTTCTTTTGGTTCTGTCTGCTTAATGGACTCACTAATTCCAGATTAATCTCAGAGAAAGAGAGAGGGAGAGTGTGTGTGGGGGGGGGGGGGGGAGACTGGACGGGGAATGGAATACCTTGGGGATTTAGTGTCTTTTTTAAATCCTTTTTGACAAAAGACTGGTCTCATTTTTAACGAGCTCCAGTTCAAGATTCACACAGTTTTGTTGTTGTACTTGTTGTTTTCTTTGGTTTGTTTGGTTTGGTATGTTTTGTTTTCGTTTGGTTTGTTTGTTTGTTTGTTTGTTTTTGTTTTTTTGTTAACGTTGGGTTTGGTTTTGTTTGTTTTTGTTTTGTTGTTGTTTTTTTGTTGTTGTTGGGGTGTTTTTGTTGTTGTTGTTCTTGTTGTTGTTTTTGTTTGTTTTTCTGTGTGTGGGGGTTTGTTTGTTTGTTTGTTTGGTTGTTTTTTTTGTTTTGTTTTGTTTTTTGGTTGGTTGTTTTTTGTTGTTGTTTTGTTTTGTTTTTTGTTTTTTTGTTTTTTGTTTTTTTTTTGTTTTTTTTTTTGGGGGGGGGGGGGGGGGTTGAGCATTAGGAGTAGGCTGGTTCTTGCACTCATTACGACTACCAAAGAATCAGTTCATAATCTGCCAAGAAAAGGACTGCCATCGTGTCCGAACAAAAAAAGGAGAATACACTTACCACAACGTAGATGAGACAGATGGAGACCCCTCAGCTGACAATTTGGGACTATATTTGTCTGGTCTGTTGTACCCAAGATTCTAAACCAGACTCACGAAAACCAAGCAAGCAGCTTCCTACCCTCGGGCCACACTACACTCTCCAGATCATGTTGGACATCCAAAATGTCCTGTTACTGAGCTCGTTCTGGTGGTTGTATCCAGCGGGAACGGCACTGGAAACCCGGCAAGATCAAACAGCCCGTGGTAACGGGACAGGATAATAATGACTTGGCCTCCAGTATTTCGCTGGAACCTTGTAGTCGTTAATGACTAGTCCAGTTTCGCTCAGTCCAAATGGGGCGAGCGGTGGTCTAGTGGTTAACTGAGAGACTTCGTCAACAGTGCTTGCAAGACACAGCGACACTGAGTCCGAAAACTGAGTGTTTTGTATGTGTCCAACGTCAGGGTAAGGTTTCGTTGGTTGGTTTTCTTGTTGTTGTTGTTGTTTTGTTTTGTTTTGTTTTGTTTTGCTTTGCTTTGTTTTGTTTTGTTTTGTTTTGTTTTGTATGTTTTCTTTGTTTTGTTTTGTTTAAATAGGTTTGGTTTAAACATGGTTTTATTTCGCTAGCCAGTTTACACAAGCAAGTATTCAGGCGACGGCAAAAGGCCAGAAGCCATATCCTCCGCCTATAAACATTCACAAAGTAGTACGGCGATTACTCTCACAGCATACAGCATGATAATAACAAAAATGATATTGTTATTATTTAAACAGGTTTATTGCAATACAAGTCGTGCAAGTGAACAATTAGTGAGCATAAACAAGCACCGCTTATGACAATGCTCAAGGGGGGAACAAGTACATATTGACAGTGTTGCAATGGCAGGCTGATCTGGTCAGTAATTATGATATATCAAAACTACAGGAGAGAGAGAGAGGTTCTATGTATACTCACAACAACAACAACAACAACAACAACAACAACAACAACAACAACAACAGCCACCAAAGCAAAACAAAAAAAAAAGCTGGGCTGTGTTAGCCGGACTCTGTCAAGGAAGTAACATGTACCTAAAAACCGGTTGTTGTTTTTTGTTTTGTTTTTTGTTGTTGTTTTTTTTTTTGGGGGGGGGGGGAGGGGGGTGTTTGTTTTTTTTGTTTTGTTTTGTTTTGTTTGTTTGTTTGTTTTTTGGGGTTGTTTGTTTGTTTTTTGGTTTTGTTTTTTGTTGGGTTTTTTTGGGGTTTTTTTTTTTTTTTTTGGGGGGGGGGGGGGTCTGTTTTTGTTGTTGTTGTTTTTCTGAATCTATTTCAGATATGCAGATCAAGCAGCGCCGGCTAAGTGCTCAACACTGACTGGCCGAGGAGCCCGCTGCGGGAGCTAGAAAAGCTCATTATTATGTGAGTTAGCGTTGTGTTATGTACGGGAGTCAACTCTCCAGAGCTTGTAAGACAGGATTTTGCCGCTAGCCTTTGTCAACGTCCCCCTTTAAACACGAACCCCCCTGACTATCGCCCTTACTTTTCCCTCTCCCACCCGTCTACACACTGGTCACACTCAACAATGGTGCATCCCAGTGACTCCATTACTCTTCAAAGGTAGTTACCCCTAGACCTATAATCAGCTTTGACACAAACAGATACCCAGCTGCTTGCTGTTGAGTCATTCGCTGTCACAGCAAAACTTCTCGGCCGACTCTCGGTGGGGCAAGGAAAGCGTGACCGCGCTTGTCAGTCTGCACTGTAGTAGCACAGGGGTGTAATCAAACTTGCCGCTAGTGTTGCCGGTGTTACTACTTCAAAAAGCGGGTGGGTGGGTAGGTGTTTAATGGTTTAACGCCCTTTTCCACCACATACGGATGATATCAAAGACGGGTAACGAGAAAAAAAATAGCACAATATTAGGGCCCAGCCGGGAATCGAACTCACGACTCGAGCATTGAAAGTCCAGTGCTCTACCATTCGGCTATCCCGGTGTAGGATCCGGTCCGGTCCCCCCTCTGAAGTAGTCCCCCGGGGGACCAATTCGTGGCAAAAACTGCTCTATAATGGTCCCCCCTTGCAAAGAAATAAACCTAAATTCATCCACGATGTTAGATGACATTTTTCTGAGTTGAAATTCGAGAATCCTGTATTTATTGTTGCTGTTTGGGTGAGCCTGGAGACGGTGTTTTGTTTGTTTATTTGTTGCTTTTTATGTGTATCAGACAACAGTTATATTCAGAGAACACACACACACACACACACACACACACACACACACACACACACATACTGATCTAGAAATGTTCCTGACACTTATAAGAAATTAAAAAGTAAATAAAACGCTACAACACTTTGCTTAGAGCAGTTTCGGGGGACTACTTCAGAGGGGGGACCGGACCGGATGCTACACCGGCTCCCCCTCCAAATTCAAATTAAATAATACTTTATTGTCCATTAAATGAAAGGTTAAAAAAAATCGTCTATAGGCTCTCTGATCTCTGGCTCGAAACAAAAGAAAATGAAACATTAAGATTCTACGTCAGTATAACCCAACAATATTTGTTTGGCGTTTGCAATAAATTTACACAGTAAATCTATCTTACACAATCGCAGTTCAAACATATTTATTGCAACATTACAAATCATCGCAGCATTCCATATAAATGGCTTTGCATGGGTGGGGGTGGGTGGGTGGGTGGGTGTTTCGGGGCTGAACGTCCTTTTCCACCATATACGGGTGATATGAAAGACGGGGCAACGATGAAAAAGCCAGCACAAATATTTGGCCCCAACCGGGATACGAACTCACGACCAGAGCATTCGAAGTCCAACGCTCTACCATTCGGCCACCCCGGCTCCCCTGACTGTGCAAGAGGAGCAATCACCATCAAAATTTTGAAGCGGAGTAGCACCTGAAACACCCGCGACCATATTGATTACGCCCCGTGTGACAAGGAGAGCGTGGCCGTGTTTGCCTGCGCTGTAGAGAGACGTGGGAAGACGGCCATGATGAGCTTTGCCAACCTGTTTTCATTGTGATAATGACTAACCTAAACACTTGTAATTGCGGGAGAGTCCTTGAAAAGCAAACTCAGCGTGACAAAGCTTCTCAACCATGCGTGACGGCGGAGAGAGTCATTAAGGAGTGACATCATCTGACTGTTAGGCTGGTCCGTCATCAGTGAGCAAATGAACCGTGACAGCAATGAACACTTGTACAGTCACAGCGTGACGAGAAGACGGTACACGCACATTTGCAAGCAGTTTCAGGCTTGGAATCAATCAAGCGAGACTCTCTCATGACTAAACTTACCTCACTGATTGCCGCGCCAGACAAAAGAAACTCAACGACCATGAAACTTGAAAGTCGATGAGTGGGTCAGTAGCGACGGAGTTGTCTTCAACAGATTTCCTTCATTCAAATCATAGCCAATCGAAATAGTTCGTTACGTAAACGGTGGCTTTTTCACAAGGGGTCTCCAATCTTCGATTAAAACCTAACGCACCGTTGATAAGCACTAATGTTATCTGCTTCAACGGGATTGCTACCTTCAGTCAGTTTCTAGTGTAACATGTATGCATTAACTTGACATGGCGTCTTTCAGAAGCTTGTGCTTTTGTTCAGCCAAAATCTAACGTAACATTTAGCGTGGCATTTTCAAAGTTCCTGCAATTGTTCTGTCAAAATCTAATGTACCGTTTATAAGCACTAATGTTACATCCTTCAACGGGAATGCTTTCTTCAGTCACATTCTAACGTAACATGTTCAGTTGCATTAACGTGGCGTCTTTCAGAAGCTTGTGCTTTTGTTCAGCCAAAATCTAACGTAACATTTAGCGTGGCATTTTCAACGTTCCTGCAATTGGTCTGTCAAACTCCAATGTACCGTTTATAAGCACTAATGTTACATCCTTCAACGGGTCGACTGCTTTCTTCAGTCACATTCTAACGTAACATGTTCAGTTGCATTAACGTGGCGTCTTTCAGAAGCTTGTGCTTTTGTTCAGCCAAAATCTAATGTAGCGTTGCAGTTTCCACGTTCCTGCAATTGGTCTGTCAAACTCCAATGTACCGTTTATAAGCACTAATGTTACATCCTTCAACGGGTCGACTGCTTTCTTCAGTCAGATTCTAATGTAACAACATGTTTGCATCAACGTGGCGTTTTTCAAAAGCTTCTGGTTTTGTTCAGCCAAAATCTAACGTAAAGGCCGGTGCACACTAGCGTCGGTGCTACATCGCGCGCGCCACGCGTGTCGCGCCTTGCGTGCCTCAAGCACAGTTGGGCTCTCACACGTGGAGTTAAACGCGCGCCGCGTCAGGAGATCTCGCCACGAGTCAGTGCTTCTGAGTGTGCGATGGAATGCGAAATTAGGGATCTGAAACGTATCATAAACTTCAGGCTGCTTGTTCGCAGTCTGAATAGAGACTGGTGATCGAGGCCACGATAACTTGATAGAATTTAGCTACAACAAACCCGGCTTTGCTGTAGAATGATATCGTAGACGATGAGAGACCCGGCAGTGACAACACACGGCGGTTCAGTCAGTGTGTCTAGTTTTATTTACTCCATTTACGTATTTACCGTAGTGTGAGTCAGCGGAGAGTGACACAACAAAACGGCATACCCGTCGACTGTGATATGAATCGAGCTGAAAATTGTAGAGGTTTTCCTGTTCACGATACAGGTCGATGAGGCGAAACATTTCGTCTTCGCGCAATTCCGCCATTTTGGAAGAAAAGAGGATGGCGACTCAGCCCTTGCTGGCTGGCTCTTTTGATTGGCTGAAGCCACGCTACACGCGCGCGTCAAGCGCGCCGAATAGAACAGTTCCTATCCTCGCGCGACAGAATTTTTCAATCGTGCTACGTCTGTCGCTTCGCGCTTCAAGGGGTTGCATACGTAGATGCGCGACAAAATTTGCTGCACGCGTGGCGCGACAATGTCGCATGACGCCAGTGTGCAAGGGCCCTAACACTTAGCGTGGCATTTTCAACGTTCCTGCAATTGTTCTGTCGAAATCTAATGTACCGTTTATAAGCACTAATGTTACATCCTTCAACGGGTCGACTGCTTTCTTCAGTCAGATTCTAACGTAACATGTATGCATTAACGTGGCGTCTTTCAGAAACTTCCGCTTTTGTGCAGCCAAAATCTAGCGTGGCAATTTCAGTTCCTGCAATTGTTCTTTCGAAATCTAAAGAACAGTTTCAGCAGTAGCGTATCGGCACATGTCCGATATAAAGTGTTTTGTCAGGTCTGGAAAACAGGTCTAAGTGCAATGGGTTTGGTAGGCGCTTATGCCCTTTTTCATGGTGTACCGAGTACGTTTCTAGTCCTTTATCACTGGCACTACTAATGGCCGAGCTGTGAAAATCTCACGATCGTTCTCATAATCCAGATCAGTGTGTCATTTACACTGTCCTCTACAGGGAGGGCCTAAGCTCCATGTATTTGAAATGCGTTTAAACCCTTTTTTCCAGATCACGCCGGTAGATTGCTTGGTGATCATGACTGCCCCGTTCTCTCCTTAGATCTAAATGTGCGTTTCGTGACTTCAGGGGGGCCTCGATGGCTCATGGAGGACAGGTGTTGACGGAGCCGCTGCCTGCCAGAACACGCACGACAAACATGTCCCGCTGTGTTCTAGTTTTATCGCTGACATCAGGGAATTTACCATGTGTCTGCTTAGCAAGCCTGCTAACCTGCAGTAATGGAGTTTTACGTCAAATACATTTTGAGACACTATATCCAGAATTTTGCTTGTGTTCTTTGTATGGATGCGTGAGAGAGATTGGTCCTGAGATTTTACCTATTTTAATTAAATAAAAAGAACATATTATTGTACTGATAGGACCGCTTGTGGTTGTTGAAAGGTGAAGTCATAAAAAAATCTTTTAAATAAGATACCAGAAAAATAATGTTATGAATAAGATAACTGGGCATTTTTTCCCACCGTAATATATAATGTACCAATATCTCCCTATTTGGGAGGAAGGGACAAAAATTAATATATTTCAGTTCATGTATGTGTGTCGGGTAGACAGACAGGTGATTTGGCCTTGTGGTTATAAGGTGTACTTGTCCCCTACGGATCCTGAGACTCAAGTTCGAATCATTGGTAGACAGGAATTAATTGGGTTTTTCTTTTATTAAATCGAGTCAAATTTACGTGCAGACTCGTTCACGGTGCCTGTCTCGGTTTCGCGAACACGCACTCACAAATTTCAAATATGCACGTGGAAGATGCCAACGTAATAATAAGAAGAAGAAGAATAGGGTGCCTATCCCCGGGGAACGAGCTCTAGGCGCCTTACAATCTAAAACCGAAGTAAAAATAAATTAATTAATTTAAAAAAATAAAACAAACATAAAAACAACCCATTATTCTATACTATTCTTATTTGTCGGGCTCATGTAAGTGCTAGAACCTTTTTCTGTTGGTTTCTTTCCACATGATGTAAATTGCAACTGCATATGTCTCATTGACACTGAGCAAATGAGTCTTTCGCCTAGGTTTGAACTAGTCAGGGCTACCCATGCGTGTTCGGGGACTCCACACACTTGACGAGAGGGTCCCCCTGACTGACGAGGTTTGAACACGCAGCCTTGTAGTTGCAAGTCACACAGATGACAAGCCTGGTCCTTTCCGACCGTCACTGGTATGACGTAACTCTGACAGCTGAGAACGGAATACTGACATGCATCCAATGATGACATGCTGCTTTGTGGCTGCCCACGTGTCGCAGAACCCCTCTCGCTCACTGAAGTCTGACAGAGAGAGAGAAAGGGGGGGGAGGGGGTGAGAGAGAGAGAAAAAGACAATGACAATGACACTTTATTTTTCAAGGATGTAAGATTAGGTACAGCGTCCTTTCTTCTATCTTGTCCTTGCTACATTCTACTACTACTACTACTACTACTACTACTCCTCTCTCTCTCCCAAAATTCAAGCAGAATAACATCAAATTGATGGTAAAAATATGTCCTCGCTGCTGATGGTAAAAATATGTCCTCGCTGCACGATGCCTGCTTGTGACAACATGGCGACCGCTGTGCCAGTCCTTTGCGGTTGTCGTGGTACTTTTGTAGTCCTGCAGCAAATCAGAGAGAGAGAGAGAGAGGCTGACAATCAGAAAGAAAACTCAGCTGCCATTACACCCGTCTCTTACGTCACTCGATTGTCCACAAACCCTAATTTATCAGCCCAGCAACCCACCTTGGCAGTGTCTAATTACCACAACACCTTTCCTGCTGTCTGAATTAGTCAGCCGGTTGCGCAAGACCCGCGCTGGACACAAATCTGTCGCCGACACACTTTTGTATGACCTGTCCACCCCTTAGCCCGCCGACTGCCCCCCTCCCACCTCCCCTTACCCCATCGCGGCAGGTGAGAATGTCCTCGCTGCGCGATGCCTGCTTGTGACAACATGGCGGCCGCTGTGCCAGTCCTTTGCGGTTGTCATAGTACTTTCGTAGTCGCGCAGCAAATCAGATGAGGAATTATGGGGGCATTATCTGATGTGACGACAGATCCCACTGGGGGTGGTGGTCTCGAGTGGGCGGCTGATGGTAATTAACGAGACTGAAAACCCAAGAGGGGACTGGGGAAATCTATTTGCCGTTAAATGAAGTACGACTTTAAGTTGTAGAAGGCCTGCCTCTGTGAGATGAAGGAATCGGCTAACTTGACGAGGGCGAAGGCATGCATGTGTCCGTGTACTACTCTGTGTGTGTTTGTGTGTGTGTATCGTGCGTGTATCGTACGTGTGTGTGTGTGTGTGTGTGTGTGTGTGTGTGCGTGTGTGTGCGTCGTGCGTGTATCGTACTGTGTGTGTGTGTGTGTGTATCGTGTGTGTGTATTGTGTGTGTGTTTGTGTGTGTATCATGCGTGTATCGTACGCGTGTGTGTGTGTGTGTGTGTGTGTGTGTGCGTGCGTGTATTGTGCGTGTATCGTACGTGTGTGTGTGTGTGTGTGTGTGTGTGTGTGTGTGTGTATCGTACGTACGTGTGTGTGTGTGTGTGTGTGTGTGTGTGTGTGTGTGTGTGTCGTACGTACGTGTGCCGGTGTGTGCGCGCGCGCCGCCATTAGAACCGCCTTGGCCGTAAAGCACACGTTTAAACACAGGACTTTTTGTAGTTCGCTTATCTAGCAAAACACACTCACGCACACAATATTCATGCTCTCAACTCTAATCTGTCCACACGCAATAACCTCTCGTCCTTTGTAGCTTCCAATCAATTAACACAACAGCACTCTAACCCCTCCTCCCCCCCCCCACTCACACCTCTCCCCCCCCCCACACACACACACTCACAATATTAAACGGTTTTCAAAAACTCTTCCACAGACCTCTTTTAAACTACTTCACGTACTGCCCCCGTCCTTGTCTCCGCTACAGAAGAATTACAACATACCTCTTTAACACGGCAACAAAAATACACTGCGTTGGAGTCCCACTTCTTGTTATCCCAGCAGGGACACTCAGCTGAGTGTGGCCTTTACAAAAAGTTGACACCTGACAGATCAGTAGAATTTTCATGTAGGTGTCGAGTTTTGGGAAGAGTTACGTGCACTCGGCTGAGTGAGTCGCTAGGGAGTATCCCGGGGAGTTAATTGCTGTAATTATCGACCCTTGTTGCTGGTGAATTAAGCGCCACCTCATCAAAGTAAACGTGTTAAGAGTTCAGGAGCACTGAAGGAGGGAAATGTGTGTGTGTGTGTGTGTGTGTGTGTGTGTGTGTGTGTGTGTGTGTGTGTGTGTGTGAGAGAGGGGGGGGGGGCGGAGAGATAGAGCGAATCACAATGATTCTTTATTTAGCAACGGTAGAGTTTTGTAACGTTTTTTAACAAGTTTTCTAACATGCCGTTGCTAAGCCTCCTACTCACATAACGAACAAATTCTAGAAAAGTAAGTGAACTGAATCAAGGAATATAATAATAATAATAATAAAGGGTATTTGTGGCGCCCCATCTCACAAGAGCTCAGGGCGCGTACATAAACTACACATAACATAAAAACAACGTCTATAACGTACAACACACACACACACACACACACACACACACACACACACACACACACACTGGTGCTACTGCATGGAGAAAAGATGCATATGAGACAGACAGACAGAGTCCGCACCGCCCCCTCCACCCCCCCCCCCCCCCACACACACACACACACACCTCCTCCCCTCTCCGCCGTAACCTTTTGTCTAACGTCACATGTCTGTCACCTTGCAGGCTGTACTGATTTAAACAAAGGTTGCTGCCTCCACACGTCTAAACTGCTGTCTCCTCAGTGTCAGCCTGCAGACCACAGCCGAGTCGGCCTGCTTATGCTGTCAGCTCGTTTGCCTTCGCGCGTCTGTCACTGGGGACGAAGGATGGAGGAGGAGGGGGAGGGGGGAACCGGAGTTGGGGGGTGGGGGGGGGTGGGCATGATGTCTTAACCTGCCTCATACGCAGGTATGCGTAGAGGTGTCTCACTTTAACACAGAGAGAGAGAGAGAGAGAATGGCTTTTTTAAATAAGCATTGAAAAGACCTGTCCCCAGTATTGTCCTTGCTACAATTCTAAGACTATACAAACACAAGAGAGAGAGATAGAGAGAGAGAGAGAGACCGAGACAGAGACAGAGACAGACAGACAGAGACAGAGACAGAGATTCCGACATGGCGCGTTTGCCGCATGCATTGTAGGAATGACTGGCCGTTCACGAAATTTGACGCCAAAGAATGAAATCTATTCAGTCACACTGAGGCTAAGAATTTTTCTTTTCTTTTCTTTTCTCGGTCTTTCCTTTTGTCCATGGGTGGTTCGTAAAAGACCCGGCATAAAGAAATTGACGTAATGGTCTTTTTCCTCAAAAATGACGTCAACGCGGCACTTACCGGCTGTATTTCTGAAGAAGTGATCGTCGAAAAAGAAAAAAGAAGTCATATCAAAATACACGTGCTTCCCTCGTTGTAGTGTCTGGCAAAAAAAAGTTTATTAGACCACTGATGCCATGTGCTGTGTTCATTCAGTATGCCACGGCACGCGATTGGCTGCATTCTGGGGACTCGACCCTTTTGATTGACAAAACTGGAGCCGTACATTATAGGGAGATAGGACTAAATCATTAAACCTCAGCCGTAACTGAGACGACAACTGATCGTATTAATTTTAAACCGATCGAGAAGCCCACACCTCTTTGTCTCTTTGTCTGATTGCACTCAAGCACTGGACCACGCCGACCACAAACGCCGGACAGCACATTAACAGATGACCACTGCCCCGGTGGTCAGCCAAGCGGCTTAGCCGGTCAGCGTTATTACAGATGAGTGGTCCCTGGCGACCAGTGCAAAGGCTTTGGCCGATCCGGGGATAGCGGGTCGAGTCTACTCACAGTGTCCACGAGCAGCACGTGCAAAAGGATGTGCTGCCGTTGATTCTGTCACTTCTCATGCATCAGGAGGATTTGGTGGAGTCTACGTGAAGGATTCACAGTCTTCGTGAAATTAATTCCAGGATTTGGAGTGAATAGACGGAAGAGCTCGAGAGGGTTTTGTCTTGGGGGCAAGGTAGAAAGGTCAAAATTCTTTTCATGTGAAGGCGGTTGTCCGGAGAATGTGCCGACTCCTAAACTTTCCCGTTTCAGTCCTCTGGTTGTGTGAACTTGATCTGTTTGTGTAACTTGTCCATCACAGACAGTCAAGGATAAATAAAATCTGGCCGTTAGTTTATCTGAATTGAACAGTGTCCAGCTGGACTCTTCATTTAGGTTAGTTGTTCTTTCCACCCATAACCTCAGTATCCATTAGGGCCGTTTCCAGTCATACAGGCTGGTTGGGGTGGGGACGAGAATATGTGTCCAACTAATGCACTGGTGAGGTGGGATTTTGAAGCTGTCTCTCCGAAATTCCGAAGAGTTATTTGAGACTGATGAGACAAAAAAGTGTAGAAACAAGAGAGAGAGAGAGAGAATCTTCACTCAACCCAACTCCCTCCCCAACCGCCACCCCCACCCCCCCCCCTCCCCCCCTCTCTCTCTCTCTCCACACACATCCTCCCCCCCCCCTCTCCCCCATCGCCCCCCCCCCCACCGCTCGTCGGCAGCACAAATCTTATTCGATGTTTCTACCATCTGCCGCGCTGAATTTCCGCAGAGACCACGTAGCCGGGTACACGAGTTCACGTCTAGGTATGATATGAATGTGAAATAGTCTCGGACAAACCACATTCTCTCTCCCGCATCCACACACTCATGTACTTGCAACGTGTTCAGGCGAATCGCTTAGTGTCAAGTCACTCAGTCGGGTCCGAACCGTAAACCCCAGCGGGCATGGCCACCACCGACGGTTTTATCATCGCGAAACCCTCAAGAGTTATTGCCCTTGTACCAACTTACCTCCCTTTTGCCGGTATCAACCTATAGCCCCGCCGCGCGTCATTGCTTCCGACACGCCGGACGGGTAATGGTCAGGGGAATGATTGGAACCAGAGGGCAAGGTGTGTGTGGAGGTGTCTTCGGACAAATCGGTTCCAGGTGAAAGCGAGGGAGGTTTGAGTGAAGGCAGGTGAAGGATGCCCTGCCGCTGTATGAAGCCGCAGGTATGCAGTGAAAGTGACGCAAGTAGCACTGGGGCGGCGATGACGTCATGCCGCTGGACTATTAACTGTACGGGTCAGAAGCTGTTTAGCGTATAGTGATTCTGATTGTGTGTGTGTGTGTGTGTGTGTGTGTGTGTGTGTGTGTGTGTGTGTGTGTGTGTGTGTGTGTGTGTGTGTGTGTGTGTGCTCGCGCGCGCGCGCTTGAATGTCAAATTTTACTTAGATTACATGAACCGGGTTTGGTGGACAGAGGAATTTGTGATAGTGTATTAATGTGATGACTTTTTATTGGATGTCAGTATTTGAATAGATCTTTTGAATGGCACATTGTCAATATTAAGAAGTAATGCAGGTGATATTTAGTTGAAATCTATATCTAATTTTAAAGTGTGTTAAATATCAGTCTATATGTTTGGTTATTTTTTTCAGTTTATGTTGCATGTGTTGTCTGGTTGCTCGTTATATGTCCACCATAACCGAATTTCCCAGCTGGGATAATAAAGGTTTATTTGAATATGAAGTTTGGATCTTTTACAATAAATGGCGGGAAGAGTGTTGTTTTGAACGTTGTCTGTGCGCCGTGAGTCTGTCCGCCCATTGAGTCAAAGCAATTGTTTCCTTGGTAACCGCCGAATGCGTCAACATAACAATCATGAAACATACCAAAACAATCAACACACTTATTATCCATCTACTCCTCCACGGCAACACTGAACTTCCATTGCCAGTAAACCTACATATTTCTAAGTTGTCATTGACGTCATTTTAGGAAAAACGACCATTACGTCAATTCAGTTCTTTCATCTTGAAATCATCCATTTTCCCATACATTAACGTCATATACGCACACGGAGGAGTAAAGTGGCGAGGGTTTGGCCACAGGGCCCGCTTGCCAAGTGGAGTCGTCTATTCCGATTGTTCTTGACTTTGACTGGAATGCTTGACCCAGCGGCTTCCGCTTGCTTCACATCAGGTCACTCATTTCAGGCAATCTGTCGGCGCAGAAACTTCGGAGTGGTCGGTCTTGGCGGAATTCCTCTGATCTGCCGCAGACGAAGAAATCGGCACTGACTGAGAGCTGACTGATGAAACAATGATTGCGCTTCTCTGGGGGTGTCCGTCGCTTTTAAAAGCAGCAATACCACGCCTTCACAGTCTTACTGGAAACAGACAGACATGTTCAGCTCGTCAATTGATTAGTTGTTTGTTTTTTTACTGTTTTTTTTTTTAACGTCCTCATGTTTGTCCGGTGAGTTCGGGGGAGCCAGGATAGCCGAAAGGTAGAGCGTTGGACTTTCAATACTCGGGTCTTGAGTTCGATTCCCGGCTGGGGCCAAATATTTGTGGTGGTCTTTTCCTCGTTGACCCTGTCTTTGATATCACCCATACGTTGTGGAAAATGACGTTAAATCCCCCCCCCCCCCACCACCACCACATTAACGTCCT
>JACVVK020000077.1:1295000-1322500 GCA_018292915.2 Batillaria attramentaria
CTCACTTCCTGCAGGGGGGCGCCACTGGGTGGATGCGCGCCAACAGCTGCATTGGTAGGCGCAGCACGTGCAGTGGGGTTCTGCACGGGTGGAGATATGGATGATCATTTTGATAAGGAAGTGGGAGGGGGAGGGGTGTATATTTTTTGAAGATAACTTTTCACTGAGAAAATATCTACCCAGCAGATGTTCTCCCGGGAGAAACTAAGAGAGAGAGAGAGAGAGAGAGAGAGAGAGTATTAATGTGTGTGTGTGTGTGTGTGTGTGTGTGTGTGTGTGTGTGTGTGTGTGTGTGTGTGTGTGTGTGTGTGTTGGCGTGCGTTCGTGCGTGCATGTGTGTGTGTGTGTGTGTGTGTGTCACGGTGTGTGTCATGACGGTGTGTGTGTGTGTGTGTGTGTGTGTGTGTGTGTGTGTGTGTGTGTGTGTGTGTGTGTGTGTGTGACAGACTGACTTCGCGCACTGATGATGATGATGATGATGATGCAATGAGAGAGATGACTCATGCGAAAGTCTGTGAAAAACTGTATCTTAAAAATAAAAACAAAAACAAAACAAAACAAAACTATCATGACTTTATCAAGGGCAATAACCAAGGTAAACGACTTTATCAAAAATGGGAGAGAAACAACACTTACAAGCCACGCCAAGAACGACGTGAATCAGACAACACGCTCACAACTTGAAAGAGGCTGCAGGGTGAATCCGGTCCTCCCAATTCAACTTATCGGTTAAGATAACGGTCAGCGATGGCTCAGGACTGAAACCATCCCATACTAATTCAGTTTCTGATAGTGCGTTGAATATCAAAAGACTTTGCCCCATGCAATTATACTCGTTCTGTCTACCTGTTCATCCGGGGAGCCGGGGTGGCCGAATGGTAGAGCCGGCCGGGTTGGACTCTCAAAGCTCGGGTCAGTCGTCAGTTCGTATCCCGGCTGGGGCCAAATATATGTGCTGGCTTTTTCATCGTTGCCCCGTCTTTGATATCACCCGTATGTGGTGGAAAAAAGACGTTAAACCCCCAAACACCCACCCACCCTACTTGTTCATCCGCGATGTTGTGCGAGAGTGAGTACACGATGGCGACTTGGAGATACAGAGGCACCTTGAACGACTCTGCATGTGAATTTTGGCTCGATTTTGGCAAGTAAGGGAGGGAAAAAAAACCAACCGAGTTTGAGTCAAGTTATTTCAATAACGCCGTACGTCTCTATTCGCCATGGTGCTGCCAGCCAATTTAATTTGATGACTTTGACAGTTTTCCGCTTGGCGCTCACAGTCGGGATAACTCTCCCTTAGTTCGCAGACGCCTTCCTCCCACCCCCCTCCCCCTCCCACCTTCCCCCTCTCCACCAGCACCTCCCGCCAACCCATCACCCCCTCCCGCGTCCCCATCCTCATGTTTCGCTCCTCGGCGTCGGCCTCCTACGCTGAATTCCCCGGCAAGTGTTACGATGATGTAGGTTTAATGTGCTTTTTAGCCGGCTCCGTGCGGCAAATTATTTCAACAGCTAAACTCCCGGCACCACCCGTCTTGAGGAGTTTTGCCTGCACAGCATCGTCACGGGAGGTAATCAAAATGGACGACCCTTTTCCGATGCGAGTACTATACAGGCTACGTAACACAGATGCAAGTTTGGAGGAAAACGCTGTATATTCCTCTTACACATAACGTTGCAGATGACACCCTAGAAATGCTTTAAAATTCCCCCCCCCCCCCCAAAAAAAAAAAAAATCGCAAAAATCAGGCAGCCATAGACTCATGTGTAGAGTAAATTTCAACAAATTCCAATATTCCGGTTTTTTTTTTTTTTTTTTTTTTTTTTGGCAATGTTGGCAGCGACCACATACCCCCTCATTCCACGGTCGTCTGCTGGCTCCTCAGTGTGACAGCCGCGCATGAATACAAATAGTCCACAAGCCAGCCTCATTTTCCCCTAATTTTACTATTACCTGGCATGAAACTTGTTTACAAAGCCAACAAAAAGCACCCGATTGCCAATTTTTACTCTGCACACAAATTTTAAAAGGGGCAAAGATTTTCTACTATATTTAGCCGAGTTGTTACTACACGACCCGGAGGCTAATACCGCTCTGTAACGGCCTGTATGCCGCTTTAAAAGTTTCGGCGACGATTGCTCTCATTTCAAGCTTTTAGTTTAAAACATAATTATATACACATCTTTAGATTGTAGTAATGTATCAGTACAAGTTAGGTCCTGGGCCCGTATGTAAAAGTAGAGGTTAATTTTACCCACGGCTGCGGGCCTAACCCAGACTTGGACAAAAGAAACCCAAAAGCAAAATTGAATTTAAAAAAAAAAAAGGAAGCGAAGAAAGGAAGAAAAAAAATCCTTCTATAACGGCTCAGGCACCTTCCTGGAATGGACCCGCTTCCTGGTTTAAAACAAACAAAAAAAAACAGAAAATTTAACCTTAGAGCTAGTGTAGTTCGAGGTTAGGCTCTAACCCGGGACTAAAAGCTCTAACCTCGACTAGTACATACGGACCCTGGTTGGTTAGAGACCCTTTTCAATCGTTCTAACCGACAACTAAAAATCCAAAGCGGTCCCCACCCCCTCCTCCCTCCCCCCCCCCCCCCCCCCTCCCCACCCCGGTGCTATGGCGTTTCTGGAAGTAGGAAAAACGCTGTGATGAGGTGTGTGAACCCGCTGAATGACAGTGCTATATTTCCGAGCAGCCGGATCGCCCGTCCACTGAACGGAACGTAAGCTCAAAGAAAGTTGTATTTCTCTAATATTAGAAGCCACAAAGTCACGAAAACGGTTGCGATTGTTACTTGAAATGAAGCATCCTTCTATTTGGCAAATAACCTCAGACTGAGATTCCGGCCAAAGCGGCAGTTTTACATGTCAGCGGCGTTTGGAACATAGTCAAAGAGTCTTTAAACTGAGACTACCCACATGGTGTGGCCGTAAAGAGTACGCAACTACAAGACTATGTCATAAGAAAAAAGGGCATTATTTTATAATCACCGCTTCTCTGATTACACCAGTAATTTCTCACCGCAAAACACACCACCCCCAAAAAATGTGCTTGCGCGAAATTAAACCCTTAATACCAACCCACTTACTCGCCACCCCTAAAAAAAAAAAAAAAAAAAAAACCTTCAAGTTCATAGACAAGACTCTGCTGTGATAACACTTTCACAAGACCCCTAAGGGCTACGCCAGAGAAAAAAAAGAAAAGAAGAAAAAAAAGGACGCGTTATGAGTGTAATCGCGTTAATGCAAAATGCCAACCACCTAAGGTGTTGTCAGGTAAACGGCTGAAACAAGGGAGCTATGTCGGATCACAGGCCGTGCTTTGATGGTGTCCGTTCTCTGATAACGTCGGCTACTTTGATAAAGGAGAGGGTGGACTATAGCTGGCTAAGAGAGACTAGATATCACAATCATGGAGGTGTGGGGGGGGGGGAGGGAGGGGGGTAGGGGGGGGGGCAGTCAACATTGCGGAAAGCGTTTTCGGTGCTACTCCAATTCAAAGGGTGGGGTGGGTGGGGGTTTGGGGGTTTAACGTCCTTTTCCACCACATAGGGTGATATCAAAGACGGGGCAACGATGAAAAAGCCAACACAAATATTTGGCCCCAGCCGGGATCGAACTCACGACCCGAGCATTATAAGTCCAACGCTCTACCATTCGACCACCCCGGCTCCCCTACTCCAATTCAAAAGTTTTGGTTTAAACAAGTTTCTTGCGGTACTTACTTCCTTAGGCCCCTGGCTCCAAGTGGAGCGTAGGCCATCGACAACCCTTCGCCATCGCACTCTATTCTGGGCTATTCTTGCCACTCCACTGAGTCCAGTTGGTAAGTTTCTTGCAGTACGGAACTTAAAATAACTGAAACATTAATGAGTATAAACAAGCAAAGCTTATAGTGATGCTCAGGGTCAAGCACACACAATGTAAGAGTATTGCAATGGGAGACTAGATTAATCCTAAAATCTGATAAATTCAATTCGAAAGTTTTGATGGCGAATTCCAAGTATGCGTTTTGCACACGCCTTGGCGTTGTACGGTAATAATGAATAATAATAATTTGTGGATTATGTGGGCGCTTTTCCCAATTGCTTGGTTCAGCTGAAGCGCCGCGAACTGAACACAACACCACGCGCACGTGAATCACACGCACTCTCTCACACACCGGACATAAACACATTACAATCACGTGGTGCGAAGGGCCAGCTCAGTAAGTTAAGTTTCGGAATTTTAGAATTGGATTTTTTTTTTTTATGGGCTGAGCATTCCCACAGCAGATGGGGGGAGGGGGGTGGCGGGGTACCCGGAGAGAATCCCAGACAGTCGGCCCGAATGAACGGTACCACATACTTTAGCTGAAAAATTCTTTTGCCTCAAGTAGGACTCGAACCCTCAGCCTCTTGCACTGGTGTCAGGAGAGCGTTACCTCTACACAACCAACCGCCCCTCAGACATGTGACTGTCTGACAGCTATCAGTAGTAGCACAGCAAAAGCTCTCAGCCATCTCTGTTGGCCCCCGTGGGACCAAGCTAGCCAGAGAGACAAGCTATCAAGACATAGGCCAGGAATAGGTCTATGACGGCGATAAGTGAGAGATTGGTTTGAGGGACGTGAACAGGGATTCTGTCTGTTCTACAACTTACACGGCCCCCGATACCAGCCCTGTATAGACAAGTATAGGCTGATCAAACACTGATGTTACACCTCTCGCGGCTCACGTGATCGGTAAATAACACACGGGAAGTGCTTTGTTAACGCCTGGGTTATCTGTGCACCGCCTCCTCAACAAGGCAAATCCTGTACAGTGTTTGAGGAGTACATACACTGACGTCATTCAGTGTACGTCAGTGTTTTTTTTTTTTTTTTTTTTTAGGACGACGATGATGACGGGCTAATAGACTTGGTGCATAGATATGTAATAGACTTTAATGACATCTTTATCGTTTCACTAAGAATGAAATTGCGGTAGGTCCTTTGATTGGTTGGTTGGTTTGTTGGTTAGTTAAGTCCAAGAAAATGATAATACATAGTTTTTATACAGCTCTGCTCTCCAAGTACCAAGGACTGGCTGTGCTTAAGGCACACACACACACACACACACACACACACACACACACACACACACACACACACACACACACACACACACACGTCTATTTGCACCCACCCTTTGATTTTTGTATTTCAGTGGTAGGGCATGCAGCCAGGGGGTTGCAAGAGGAGGCAAGCTGCCAGTGAAGCTGGCACTTTTTGTGCACAAGAGAGGCAAAGGTCATGCAAGTGGATTTAAGTGAAGTGGCTTTCTGTCGCAAAACAGAGAGTACACTAGCTTTAATCCAGTGAGGCCTGAGCGGAAAGGAGACATTCATTTTTTTTTAAACTCCTGTCAGGTACGTGCCCTTGAATGATCTGTGTATGGTAAGTTTTGTTCTAGATTGAAGCATTTTTAGGGGTGACTATGATGCCTGAGGCTAATAGGGAATATACAGGCATTTTGAGACCTCGTGCATTTGTGTTCTTTGACCTGCAGTGCCGGCGTTGAGGATGGCAGCTGAAATGTATGTCAGTGTCACACGCAGGTCAGCTTGCCCTCATATCAGCGAATTACGCTTCCATTACACACGTCACTTTTCAGTTCCACAACGTCCTGCACTGAGCCTCCACCCTGTATTGTTTATGCACAGCGCATCGCTGACCGCTATTACTCCCACGACAGTCGTGCGCATAGCCATTAATCCGCGAGACCACCGTTGCCGTTAGTGTCAGCAAAGACGCGTTATTCCCACGCCGGTCGTGTCATCATCCGTTAACCCACGTCACACAATGCCGGATCTCGGAGTGTGGTCGTGTTTTGTTTTACATCCCCCCCCCCCCCCCTCGGAGTCCCAGGGTGATGGGAGAGGAAGTGGTTGCGCCCATTATTGGTGTGGTTGTGGCTGTTGTTGGTGATTTACCGGCGTCGGCGGCGGTCCGCGGTTCTGATCGATCTGAGGAACCGCCCATTCCCACCTGCTACTGTCTGGCTGTTGCTTTATGTGGTCAGCTTAATGCGATGCAAGACAGGTTCTTAGAGCGGCCATTTTAGGTTGAGCAACTCCAAAAATGTCTCATCAATGCTTGGAACAGATGTTCAGTGTAATTATTGGACCAATGATGCTCCATTCAGACTGTCTTAGAGTTCTCTGCTCTTGTTTAATTTTTTTTTATCTTGTTTTGGTGTGTGTGTGTGTGTGTGTGTGTGTGTGTGTGTGTGTGTGTGTGTGTGTGTGTGTGTGTGTGTGTGTGTGTGTGTGTTTGCATATTTGTTGGTATGAGTGCGGGAGTACGCGCATTCAGTCACTTTGTGACAATTTTGCGCTGTATAAGTGTGTGTGTGTGTGTGTGTGTGTGTGTGTGTGTGTGTGTGTGTGTGTGTGTGTGTGTGTGTGTGTGTGTGTGTGTCTTTGCTTGCTTCCATTTATTTCTATTTTTATTCTATTCAGGTCAGGGTGAGGCAGAATATAAACAACTAAAATAGCTAACTTTTACGGCCGGTGAACATTTCCATCTGAGGAACCACAATACTAATGGTCAGCATCTCCAGCAATTCACGTGTAAAAGCCGTATTTCCTGTGTTACAGTGGTATCAGTGAGGCCTTGTGTTCCCACTATTCTGTCCCTAACGAGCATTGTTTCCCATTTTGTCGTCATTTCCTGCAGCAGTTCCTGTACGGGAGTGGGTGGGGGTGTCACGTTTCATAAAGAGAACGCGCGGTTACTCAGTGTGTGTGGGGGGGGGGGGGGGGGGGGGGGGGGGGGGGGGTATTGTTGTTTAGTCCGGCCCAGTTTCAGTTCATAGTCTGTAGATTTGTTTGCCTCGTTGCTGAAGGAAACTGGATAGCCGACGCTCGATGCTATGGTCGAGGGTTCAGATCCCGATTGGGAGCCAAAAGTGTAAGCACGTCCTCCCCCCCCCCCTCCCCCGCGCCCCTTTCCTGATCCTCGGTCTCCACACACACACGCACACGCACACACGCACGCACGCACGCACGCACGCACGCACACCTTATCCATGATCCGTGCTATTGTAGCAATGAGAGGCGGTCAGGCCTTTTTTCTCTCCCCCCCCCCCCCGCCTCCCCCCCCCGCCCCCCCCCCCTCCGTCCTTCACCTTCACCTCCATTCCTATCCTCTAGAATTTCTCTCTGTGTGGTCCCACTATCAGTATGTACTGAAAATCGCCGCTCGAGTCTCTGGAGGTGGAAACTGACCAGATCTTCTTCTTTGTCCGTCAGTCACCATCTGAAGGTCACACCCAAGTGTCCAGCGAGTCTGTCGGAAGGTCAGGGCTAAGTGTCCGAGCCCTCGCTAAGGTCAGAGGAGAGTGTCCGGGTTATCAGGCACAAGGATTTGAACGTGCATATCGCTGGTTCAGGTTCGGGCGGGTATGAGAAAAATGTACACGTTTCAGTGACAGCAAGCTGATGCGTGGATATCAATCTGTGTGGTGTTTTGTTGTAGTTGTAATTGTTGTTTTGTTTGTTTGTTGTTTGTTTGTTTGTGTTTCTTGTTTTTGGTGAGGTTTTCTTTTGTTTTTTGGGTTTAAAAAAATTGTTTTAGGGTTTTTTGGTTTGTTCTTTTGTTTGTTTGCTTGTTTCTTTCTTTCTTTCGTTGTTGGGGCTTTGTTGCTGTTGTTGTTGTTGTTGTTTTTTGAGCGAACGAATGTTTTGCAAACGAAAAAGAAATTGTCCTCAAAGTCAAGGCATTGAACGTTTTTCCACTTTTACGGGTGGGAATAATTGTTACCACACACACACACACACACACACACACACACACACAGAGAGGCACGCACGCAGTTCTCCTGTCCAAAGTCTCCGCCGCAACACTGTGACAGTCGCGTTCTCCCTTCTCTCCTCCAGACAAGAAACATATCGGTGCGCACACAAACACGAGTAGGACTCCAAGTTACGAGTAGGACTCCAAGTTGTCCGACACTGTAATCATTAGCACAAAAGGTAGACTGTCCGATGCTGACCTCTCCCTCTCCCTCTTTCTCCCCCCCCCCCCCCTCCCTCTCTCTCTCTCTCTCTCTGTCCCTCTCTCTCCCTCTCCTTTGGCGCCCAATTAGCGACCCGACAATGACCATGAGCCCAAGATGTCGTCTCAACGTGTCGATGGATCGTGTGTTTTGTGACGAGTATTGGCGGGGCCGAACTGTCGGCGTGTGTTGGCGAGTCAACGTTACTGTGTGTCCAGGCGCCCCGGCAAGTGTTGTCTTTTCCTGTCGTTCCGGTGGTCGCACTTGTTCGTCAAGTTAGAGAGCCTCGTTTTGGGGGTAGAGAGAGCCTCGTTTTGGGCCGAGAGGGAAGCGGTGGTGCCGCCAGCGCCCAGTTTCACGGGAGCAGGTGAAGAAAAGCAAAGAGTCGGTGGAGGAAGGTGCGGGGGGGGGGGGGGGGGGGTAGCCTGTGGGGGGATGCTTGAAGACTTCTCGTCCTAGCGTTCGTTCTGTTGTGTTTTCGTCACACGGCCAGTGTCTCTGCAAGCTCTGTGACAGCAGAAATTCAAACAGGATGCCTCGCCGAGGACAGTGACCCTCACTGAGGAATATCAGTCCCGGCATGCATCTCGTGTCCTTTAATTCCCGGGGAGCCGGGATAGCCGAATGGTAGAGCTGGCCTTTTTCTTGTTGCCCCGTCTTTGATATCACCCATACGTGGTGGACGAAAAGGACGTTAAACTCCCAAACACCCACCCACCCCACCCTCCGCGTGTCCTTAGCCCCGATGATCCAGTGGATTCTACAAGAATCAGGCCAGGGCCCACGGGGGCGAAAACAAAATGGACGGGCGTTTTTCAGGTGCCAGCAGAAGGTCGTCCAGTTTTAAAGAGGAAGGCCGACTGATTCGGCCGAGAAACCCATGGCTTTTTTGATTGCTTTTTAATGAGATGCAGCCAAGTCTTGCACGCCGCGTCTGATTGGTCAGTGCGAGAGAGTGGCAGGTTGACCAAGCCCCCTTTTCCTCACAGCATCAGACAGTTTCGGTGGACATGGCATTCAGTCCAGACCTCGGCTAAGGTTACAGTGTGACCGAGGGAGCGTATCAAAGAATACGATCAAAACAGCGTTCATGGTCTTCCAGAAACAAAAAATCTCCATACATTCGCTACTTAAAGGCTTTCGCTAACCTGGGTTTGCCACATATTAGAGGACTTTTGTAGAGTTTCGGCGTTTAACCCATTAGATACCATTTTTAGTTATTTCAAACGAAATTCAGTCCTAGGATAGTTTGCTTTTAGTATGAAATGAACATATCTAACAGTAATTGGTGTTGCCTGTTGCCATGGCTGAAGCAAAACAACATGTAGTGCTGCGGATGGCCGCCTCCTAAAAGAATCTTTTAAGGGAGACAAGTCTCAGGACTTTCAACATCTGCTGTTCTCTCCCTAGAATTGATGATGAGGATTTGCAGTGGCTTCGAAGGAACGGATATGGGTGAGGTTTATATGTGCGATCCACAGACGTATAGAGATAGACGCACCGCGGTGCCGGAAAAGTGACGCCGCCGCCGCGCGCCATGTTGCTAGTACCTGGAAGTGCCAGCTGTTTACATAGCGCGCATAGCATTGGCCAGACGCTATCAGCTGTTTACATAGCGCGCATAGCATTGGTCCGCTTTATCTTACGTCACATTTCTGATGACGTCTTTCTAAAGAACTTTGTATTTCGAACGAGGCGTCCTATACACAGAGCCTCTAAGTTCTGCTACATGTATCAGCAAGACTATGATGGCCGCCGCGTAGCGACACTCGCAAGCAGCGGTGGCAGCGTGCGGCGGTGCGTCTAGATCTATACGTCTGTGGTGCGATCCCATAATTATAATTATGGGATCGTGGTGGCGAATAGGTTTTAAACTCCTTGTGTTTACATAACCTGCAAGACTTATCGTAAGAGGGAAACAAAGGTAACTATGTATTTCGCACTCCATTCTGGCCTCTCGTAAACTCTGCCCCTACCAACGAACAACCCCAAAAAAGCTATGTACCGTATCGGTATCGGTCCGTTTCGGGTTTGTATCGGTAAAGTCCCAGTAAGTCCCTGGAAGTGGGGACAAATCCCCCTTGGTAATTGGATTGCAATCCACCCTCGTTCTTTATCACCCGTGTGGCCTTAGAGAATCGATCGTACACTACCCGGCGACTTTGTGTGTCGGGGGTAACGCAGAAATGCCCACGTTTCAACCACAGTCTTTGGTTGTTTGGTTGTCGGCGGACTTAACTCAGTTTCCTATCAAGTAAGTTTGGGGTTGTGCGCCACTGGCCTCACCCCCCCCCCCAAAAAAAAATCATAAATAATAATAATAATAATGAGTATTGTATAGGCGCTTTACCCAATTTCGTGAAATGGCTCAAAGCGCCGCGAACTGAACCCAACACGCACGCTCACGTGAATCACACGATTCTATCACACACTGGATATCAGCACATTACAATCACGTGGTGCGAAGGGTCAGCTCAGCTATTTAAATTTCGGAATTTAGAATTGAATTTATTTTCGATTTTGGTGGGCTGAACATTTCCAAAGCAGAGGGGGGAGGAGGCCGGAGTACCGGAGAGAGAACACCCGACGATCGGCCCGCATGAAACGAACGGGCCACATACTTACTTAGGCCCCTGGTCCACGTGGAGCATAGGCCATCGACAACCCTTCGCCATCGCACTCTGTTCTGGGCTATTCTTGCCACTCCAGTCCAGTTGGTCCCCTGCTTATATAACTCTGCCTCAGTGTCCCGCCTCCAAGTGTTGCGAGGCCGGCCTCTCTTCCTTTTCCCCTGTGGGTTCCATGTCAGGGCTTGGCGTGTGGTGCTGGATGCTGGCTTCCTGAGGGTGGTCCAATCCAGCCCCACTTCCTCCGCAGGATCTGCTTGGCCGCTGGTTCCTGCCCTGCTCGCTCCCACAGCTCTTCGTTCCGGATCTTCTCTGGCCATCGGATGTGAAGATGCGCCTCAGACAGGTGTTGAGAAATGTCTGGATCTTCTGCTGCATCGTCTTCATTGTCCTCCATGTTTCGCATCCGTAGAGCAGAACTGACTTCACGTTGGAGTTGAAGATGCGAAGTTTGGTTCTTACGCTGACAAACTTTGGATGCCCAGATGTTCTTCAGCATGGACCATTGCTGCTCTTGCCTTGCCGATTCTGGCTGTGACGTCTCGGCTGTCTGTGCCTCCCTGTCCATCAACCACACTCCCCAGGTAGACAAAGGACCTCTACCTCCCTGATGGACTCTCCACCGACTGTGACTGGTGTGTTGGCAGTGGTGTTGATCTTCATCAGCTCGGTTTTCCTCCTGTTGATCTTGAGCCCTGTTCCGGCTGATGTGGCTTCCAGGCATGTAGTCTTGTCCTGCATCTGGCTGTGGCTGTGAGACAGGAGTGCCAGGTCGTCCGCAAAGTCGAGGTCATCCAGCTGCGTCCAGAGTGTCCACCGTTTTTCTGTTGTGGTGGTCTTCATGATCCAGTCGATGACCAGGAGGAAGAGGAACGGGGACAACAGGCATCCCTGGCGGACTCCGGTCTTCACCTCGAAGCTTTCTGACAACTGGCCGGCATGGGCAATCCTGCAGCTCATGTCTTTGTAGGTGCACTGGATCAGGGAGATGATCTTCCCGGGAACTCCATAGTGCCTTAGCAGCTTCCACAGCGCCTCTCTGTCTACACTGTCGAAGGCCTTCTCATAGTCTATGAAGTTGATGTAGAGGGGGGAGTTCCACTCCAGTGACTGCTCAACGATGATGCGTAGGCTGGCGATCTGGTCAGCGCAGGACCTGTTCCTGCGAAAGCCCGCCTGCTGGTCTCGGAGCATAGGGTCGACTGCCTCCCTCATCCTCTCCAGTAGAATTCTGTTGAGAACCTTGCCTGGCACTGACAGGAGCATGATCCCTCGGTAGTTGCTGCAGTCCCTGAGGTCCCCTTTTTTGGCAGCTTGATGACGATCCCTTCTTTCCACTGGGCTGGCACCTCTTCCTTCTCCCAGATCCTGCTGAATAGGCTGTGCAGCATGTTGACGGCTGTCTCTGTGTCTGCTTTGATGGCTTCTGCTGGTATCTCGTCCGGCCCTGCAGCTTTCCCATTTCTCAGTGTCATGATGGCTTTCCTGATCTCCGCCTTAGAGGGCTTGTCGCAGTTGATGGGTAGTTCTGTCTCAGCTGGCGGGATGTCTGGTGTTGTTTCAGGGATGGGGCGATTTAACAGCTCCCTGAAGTGTTCTGCCCATCGTTTCAGCTGTTCCTCAGTTGTTGTCAGTGGGTGCCCGTTCTTGTCCTTCACTGGTTTGTCTGTCTGCTGAAATTTGCCCGCGAGCTTCTTGGTCACCTGGTACAGGTCTTTTAGGTTCCCTTGTCCAGCTGCTTCCTCTGCTTGATTGGCCAGGTCGTCTATGTAGTCCCTCTTGTCCTTTCTGGTGCTCCTCTTCACTTCTCTGTCAGCTGCTGTGTATTCTTCCTGTGCCTTTGCCTTAGTTCTTCTTGTTCGGCTCGTGTTCAGTGCAGTTTTTCTTTTTCCTAACTTCCAGCTTCTGGATGGTATCAGCAGAGATCCATTCCTTGTGTTGGGTCTTTCTCTTGCCAAGGACCTCTTCGCATGTGTCGTGCCAGAGTTTCTTGCTGTGTTCCCACTGTGTCTCGATATCCATTCCACTGTCTTCTATCAGGTCTTGCAGTGGCTGGAACCTGTTGGAAAGGCTGATCCGGAATGCTGCTTGTGTCTCTGTGTTCCTGAGTAGGCCAACGTTGTACCTGGTCCGTGTGTTGTTGGCGTTGGTGTGTCTCTTAAGCCGAAGTCTCAGTGTTGTTGCAAGAAGGTGATGGTCTGATGATACATCGGCACCCCTCATCACGCGCACATCTCGCCACGATCTCCTGAACTTCCGGCTGATGCAGATGTGATCAATCTGGTTCTCCGTGACATGGTCCGGCGATCTCCATGTGGCCTTGTGGATGCGCTTGTGTGGGAAGATGCTGCCTCCTATCACTAGCTGGTTCAGGGCACAAAAGTCTGCAAAGCGCTCGCCATTTTCGTTCATCTGTCCCAGTCCGTGTGTTCCCATGGTGTTCTCATAGCCTGTGTTGTCTGATCCAATCTTGGCGTTGAAGTCTCCCATAAGTATGGTCATGTCCTTGGCTCCTCCTCTATCTATCACTGTCTGCAGTTGTTGGTAGAAGTCATCTTTTTTCTCCTCTTCCGCATCATTGGTGGGAGCGTAGCACTGGATGATGTTCAGCTTGATGTCTTTCTTCTTGGTGATGAATTTGGCTGTGATGATGCGGGAGTTGACAGGTTCCCAGCCGATGAGTGCCCGCTGTGCCTCCGGTGCCAGCATCAGGGCCACGCCCTCAGTGTGGGGGGCTCCATCCTCTGTGTGTCCAGAGAACAGCAATTGCTCTCCCGATGAAAATCTCAGCTGTCCTGTCTGTAGCCACCTTGTCTCACTCAGTCTCAGTACTCCTATCTTGTAGTTCTTCATCTCTCTTGCTACTTGTATGGTCCTTCCTACTTCATACATTGTCCTGATGTTCCATGTGGCTACTCTCGTCGTTGTCCTGGGTGTTAGAAGGGGGGTCGGCCTTGCAGCTTCCTTTCGGCTTTCACTGCAATGCGTCATAGGTCTCCGGGATGGAGACCCTTCCTTGCCCAGGTGAATGTTTTGGTTTGTTGCTGTCGATGCTTCTGTAACGTTATGTTTTTTTACAGGTAGGGCTGTTAACCCTACGCAAACCCGTTTAGCCTCTTGGAGAGGTGGTCCACATCGTCTGACCTCTACCCTTCGACCTGTCCAGCTTGGGTGACCCTGCCAGGAGCACGTGCTCCCGCTGGCGTAGCTCTCTGGGTCATTGAGGTACACAAGCCACTACCCCACGACAAGGGTTGGACCATGTAGGGAACGGTGCCACATACGAGAAGGAAAAATTCTTTACCCCGAGTGGGACTCGAACCCCTCACCTCTCGCATTGGTGACAAGTCTCCTAACCACTAGACCACCGACCGCCCCAAAATAATTTGTGTCTGCGTGAATTTACACTTACATGAATATTGCGGTAAATTCAATCAGGCTCATTAACTCATTTCTTACCAAGTAAGTTTTGGGTCGTGCGCCAGTGGCGTCACTAGAAACATCATAATACCCCGGATCAGTCTGAAAACTTATGGCCAACGTTCCTTCAGTTCCCGCTCCCCAAACCTGGAATTCACTGCCGGTCTCACTTAGAAGCCTCCATACTCTGTCACAGTTCAAGGCACACCTTAAAACCTATCTGTTTCGGCAAGCTTTCCACTAAAAAATTGTACCGTATCCTCCTCTGTATCCCACATCCGCCCCGTGTGTGTGTGTGTGTGTGTGTGTGTGTGTGTGTGTGTGTGTGTGTGTGTGTGTGTGTGTGTGTAGCGCGCACTGAGTGCTCTCTTGCCGGGCAGATTTTCTGCGCAATATAAAAACAATTTATTATTATTATTATTATTATTAATTTATGTCTGCATGGATTTAAATATGACTCATTGGGCGTGTTACACTTTGGTAATATTTGTGTTTGCTGCAGTAAGAGCCGGCAAGGAACCGTTAATGTTGCCTGATTTTCGCAGAGTCAAAAACATGGGATATTCGTGTGCGCCGTACGAAATGCTTTAAAGTCCCTTTTCGTGAGGGTGTTACGTATCAAAGACGGGGCAAAATGGATGTTTTTGACTCCAAGCGCGGATTCGAACTCATGACCTGAGCATTCAGGGTCTGTCTCTACTGTAACTTAACTGCCTCAGTTTCCTAACGGTCTACGATAAGTCCACGGGTGGATTTTGCAGTTGTTGTTTTCGTTGTTGCTGTTGTTGTTGTTGTTGTTGTCGTCGTTGTTGTTGTTGTTGGTGGTGGTGGTGGTGGTGTGTGTGTGTGTGTGTGTGTGTGTGTGTGTGTGTGTGTGTGTGTGTGTGTGCTGTTTTGTTTTGTTTTGTTTTTGGCTTGTTTGTTACTTTGCTGTTTTCTTGTTTGTTTGGCGTTTGCTTGGGGTGGAGGTAGAGATGGTATAGGGGAGGGGCGGGGGGGGGGGGGTGCGGGCGAGGGGTAAAGGGCGGGAAGGGAATGTGGGAATTGGACAGGAAAGTTTCCTGTAAGGATTGAGGAAAGTCTGATTACATGTCTTACATGGAAGGAAGGAGAGGGTGTTGCGGGAGGGGAGCGGGGATTTGAATGTGGTGATTGGATGAGGAAAGTTTTCTGCAAGAATTGAGAAGAGTCTGATTACATGACTGCTTTCCAAGGAGGCAGACGGGAGGCTGGGAGGTGGGGGGTGGGTGGGTGTTGGGGGGGGGGGGGAAGAATCACGGGTCCAAACTGTAACATCACAAAACTATGCAAGAAAACATGCTGTATAAAGCGTTTTTGCTCACGCTCGTTTGTTTGTTTGATATTTTCTTCTTTCTTTCTTTCTTTCTTTCTTTTTGTCTTCGAGTAGAAACGGTAAGTTTGAAAATGGCCATACTGTCAAAGTGCCATGGGCTTTACCGTTGAAAACTAAAGGTTCATTGTCATTGGTTGTCATAGTCGATGTGTGTGTGTGCGTGTGTGTGTGTGTGTGTGTGTGTGTGTGTGTGTGTGTGTGTGTGTGTGTGTGTGTTCACTGATTTTAAGGGGTCTGGGGAATGGCGCGAGAGTGGAGTGGTGGAGGGGGGGGGGGGGTAGTGTTGATAGAGGTCGGGCCTTTTCATCTTTCCAAATCCACCTACGCAATCCGCAACGTGCTGGTTCAAGTCCATATACCTTTATGCCAGCTCAGTGCCCTGTCAAAGACACTCACCCCAGCAGAGCAAAATATTGCGCTCGTGTTTGCCCAAGGGCTCTGCACAGCGGAGAGCGATTAGGAGAACAACAGCTAACCCTTTAGTAAAGTATTTAAAATCCGACAGAGAAAAGGGTCGGCGGGTGGTAAAGCTTAAAGTCGAACACGGCCTGCACTTCACACGTAACGTGTCTTCCTGGAGTTGACTACAGCAGTCTAGAATTCACACGTAAGTGGCTCCTTCACACTGATTTAACCCTCTAAAAGCGGCATGGGGGTGACAAGAACAGAGCTTGCCGCCACTTTATCAAGATGGGATTATCTTCGAGACGCCTCTTCAGGGAGTCAAATCATAATTGGCTTCAACGAGGGGTAGAGAACTGGGGTAGGGAAAAGGTACTCCATAACCGGTGTATAGTTGTTGTTGTGTGGGTGTTCTGCGTTGCACAACCAGTTACTATTCTCCCGTTCCGCAACAGAAAATGTGAATGTCTCTGCGGACTCGGACGTTCCAGACTGACAAGCGGCCAAAAGCAAGGACTGAACCAGGCAAAATATACCACACCTAAATAATAAACCACTGTAAAGCTTGTTGCCTCTGCTTCTCAAATCAACAACCAAAAGAGGTCAAATCGGATGCGTTGCCAGAGAAATTGTGAGTAACAGACACAAATCGGCGGCGCTGAACCTTGCCAGAGCACAGTTTGCTCGCCTGAACGGCCGAAGACGTTTTGCTGGTGTAGTGTCGCGTTGCTGAGGTGCGTCAGTGATCCGCTCCAGCAATATAAAGGAGTGTTCTGATTGCTGCTATCACTTCGAGAAATGAGGGTCGCCGAGCATGCGTGCTCCGAACTGGGGTCGAATGTCATGAAAGGTGTGTGTGTGTTAGGGAGAGTTAATGTATTTTTGATATGCTTTTCAAGGATGAGGTATCGTGTATTCTGTTCCATGATGGCGCAGGTGCTTTTTTTGTTGTTGTTGTTGCTTTTTTGCTTTTTGTCTTTTCTTTTTTTTGCATTTTATACAAGATATATTTACATACAATACACAGACGTTTATTTCTAGTCTTAACTCTTAAGCAAGTCTTAACTCTTGAGCTCGACCATCCCCTGCCCACTGTATGATAAGAATGTTTTTTTTTTTTTTTTAAAAAGCCACTGTACACCAGTAGGAGCCACTTCAAACCACTACTGTGCTAATCATGGGTCTCTCCCTGCTATCCTGGAGACCGCTGCAGATTCATAACAGTGGTTTGAAGTGGCTCCTACTCCTAGTGATACAATGATTTCAAGTAAAATTGTGGTTTTTGCATGTGCTTTTAAGAGTTAAGAAAAGTAGGAGCCACTTCAGTCTCCGCTAGGCCCCAGACCGCTGCAGATCAAGCGGCTCCTCGTGAGATAAAGATTTCAAGTGAAACCGAGATTTTTGCATTGGCCTTTTAGGAGTTAATAAATGAGTGTTTTGGTGCGTGCATGTCAGTTGTTGGATTACTTCTGTGCATTTAGGAGCAAACCAGATTCTTCTTGTAAGCTAATAATTTAGCACCTTATCCTGATGTCCACAGAGGCACTTCGCGGACTGGGTACGGACTGTTTCATAACTGGCTTTGCACCGCAGAATTCTGTGTGGGTGTAGGAAGTCGTAACCTTAGCTAGAAACCTTCTTGTTGACGGCCCAGTGAAGCCTGGTCATTATGAACGGGTCTTTTATCAAGACAAACAGCAAGACAAATGTTCTGGGGGCCCTGGCAGTTCAGTGTACAAAGACTGGTGGGGTTGTTTGGACAAGGTATTTTACAGGTAGTTCAGGTGACTTGAGCAAATTGTGCGGTCAGGTGGGAAGCGGCGGGGGGGGGGGGGGGTTGGGCCAGTGAGTCGCTTTTGGGTTCGGGAGTTTTGTTTTCGGAGTGTACTCGAAGGTACCGTGAAGTTTTTAGTGGCCGTTAGGTCAACAGTTTTTCCTTCCGACTACCGAGGTGTTTTCTCTTTCCTTCCTGTCTGTGTGGTTTGGGGGTTTTGGGGGTGTTTTCCTTACGGTGGTGGTTGAGGCAGCGTGTACAGACTTGCAACTCACGCCGGCTCCGACGCACGCACGCACACACACACACACACACACACACACACACCACACACCACACACACACACACACACACACACACACACACACACACACACATACACGCACGTGCGCGCGCGCGCGCACACACACACACACACACACACACACACACACACACACACACACACACACACACACACACACACACACACACACACACTAAAAATCAAGACACACACACTTCTTGATAAAACAAAATCTTGATAAATTGGAGCAACCCGAATTTCAAGCCATCCGACTGACAATTTTCGGAGATACAGGCTCGGACACACACACACACACACCACACACACACAACACACACACACACACACACACACACACACACACACACACACACACACACACACACACGCTCGCTTGTTTGTAGTGGTCTGCTTGCCATGCAGATGGCAGTGATCGAAGTACACTATAGTGCTTGGCGTAAGCTTCATCTCCTTTTTAATGTTTTAATGTTTGAAGCAGGTGTCTGAATGGCCAGTGCATCGCATCCACAAATCATAAACTTCGCACAGCAATACAGTTCCGTAGTCCTTAAGTGTTTGTACGCGGAATCTGCAAAAACTAGACAGCGCTGCAATAAGATTGGCGCTAAAGTTGTTAGCGTTACAAGATTGCTGTTAGGGCTTGTTAACGGCTCTGCGGTCATTGTTAGCGACAAATTGCCCTATGGCCCCCATCCCCAGTGGTCAACGCGGTACGTGGTCACACAGGGCGACTGTCCCCACTCCCAGCCCGACTGTCAGATTGGCCCGAGTGCCGTAAGTGGGTAGCGCAGCGCGCCTAATGAACTAAAGGGGACAGTACTCTTCGCCCAGGGGCGGCAACCGTCGGGGCCGGTCAGCGGGAGGAGCAGAATGGAGGGTAGATAAATACGTCACACGCTCTGCTGCGTCAGGTAGCTGGTCATTGTTCGCGTGAGATGACGTGTGGATTGTCAGCACTCAGTGAGCCCGGTGGTGGCAGATGTGGGCCTACTGTAGATGTAGTTCTGTTGACTTCATTATGTCCGAGCGCTGTTGGGCTGATCAGGGAAAACAAGGTACAGTTTGTGAACTGGGATTTTAGCTCTAATCTCAGACTTATAACGCCGGGACTGTCATCAGCGTGTATTTCCGTTTAGTCCCTAAAATTATCGTAAACTTGCCTTAATCTCTGTTTATGCATCTCGTACTACAATCGAACACGCTTAAGTCGAATTCAAGTGCGCAGGCGAGGTTGATTTTTTTTGTACGACTTATCCGAAGTTTGACTTATCCGTGGACGACGGTTAAGATCGAATTTCGAAGAAGGCTTCGAGTTTAGCGAGTTGCACCCTTTCACCCGGCCACAGAAACAAAAGTGACGACCCCCTCTTGATGTCGCAACAGGAGTGAAACACTCTTGGTGGCAATGATAAACGAAGGTGAACCACAAAAATTTTGGTGCCCCAAAGCAAAGCAACTGTTTATTATCATTACATAGTGTACACTGGCTAAGAATCTGCACATAGTTATTTCAGTCCTTCAGAAAATGAAAGGAATGTACAATAAACAAGAGGCAGCAGGGCACTAATCACACTCTGTACAAGAAATGGCCTCTGCAGGTTTTAAACGACCCTTGATTGCAAACAGCGAGCACAAGACATGGCTAACTTCATTTACCTGTTTTCATTCCACCGGTCAGCCTGTGGCACAATATTTTCATTCCGACAATTAACCCCAATAAGAATGTTTTCGTAACGAAGTGGTGGGGGAAACCGACCGGCGACTTCACGGGCTTTTGAAACGACCCCCTTCTGGAGTCCCCGCACGTACAGCGCGGAGTTTATTCTCCGACAGAGCTACGGACAGTTGTACAAGTGCAGGCAGGCGGCTGTGGCCACTAGGACAACACGGGGGAAAGTTTGGACAGTAGATTAGGTGAGAGCCGGACAATGGGATTACGACAGTGGTGGACAAAGGGTGACCCAGGAACCAATACTACGGCCGTTTATTCAGTGGGCGCGAGGTCCGGCAGTGTTGCTGCGGTCAGCGGCGCTTGACTTGTAGGCTGGAACAGTAGAACGGGGTGTAGCCAAGATGGCGGATTTCTGCGGCTACTTAGAAGGGATTTCTCGTAGGTAATACGGTATGTTTGAATTATAAGCATGTATACATTACAAGCGCTAGGAATACGCTAGTGAAAGTCTTTTTCTGATACTAAACGGCCCCCAGTTTTGTTTTTTGTTTGTTTGTGTTGTTGTTGTTGTTGTTGTTTTTTTTTTTGGGGGGGGGTGTTTTTTGTTTTTTTGTTTTGTTTTTTTCACAGACAACCCGAAATCCAAAGATCTCCCCCCCCCCCCTGCACACACACACACACACACACACACACACACACACACACACACACACACACACACACACACACACTGGAGTAATGCGAGTTTCTTTCTGTTTAGGCCAGAAAGCCACTTCACTCAAATCCACTCGCGTCACCTCTGCTTAACATGTGCGCAGAAAGTCCCAGCTTCACTGCCAGCTTTAAGTTCACCTGACAGCAATCGTTGTCAAAACTTTTGATTTGGCGTAGTATTGTTTTAGGGCGTCCTTGTGAAAATGGCTAACGTCTACACGTCACATGTAAACTGTTGGAGTGTCTTGCGTGGTGCAAGTTGTAGTTTGTATGATGGGGCACGTCTGGAAAACGGGCGTAAGTGGTATGGATTGATCAGGCGCTTACGACCTGTTTATTACCACATCAGATGACAGTAGAATGGCTTTGATTGGAATACAGTTTGTGGTAAATCGGTAAACGGTGATAACGATGAAAATATTGTCATTATGAAGAATGCTCTCTCTCTCTCTCTCTCTCTCTCTCTCTCTCTCTCTCTCTCTCTCTCTCTCTGTGTCTGTCTGTCTGTCTGTGTGCTTGTGTGAGTTTGTCCGTGTGTGTGTCTCTGTGTCTGTATGTGTCTCTGTGTTTGTGTGTCTGTGTGAGTGTGTCTGTTTGAGTGTGTGAGTGTGTCTGTGAGTGCGTGTTCATGACCCAGCATGCCCACAGTGAGGACATTATACCCCACTCTCGACACAGCAGCAATTTATCTTCCCAGGGTTATCAGCATTGTTTAATCTCATAACGTATCAACACAACAATGCCGCGACCCCCACTCTCTTCCCCTAACAAGCAAGCAGTGTTTTGCACCAACATACTCAACAACGCAACAATTCCCTGTTGCCCAATTTAGCATGCAGCCAACTCGCCGCCTTTCCCTAATGTTGTTCTCAAAGGAAAAGAAAGAAATATGGTCTCTGCGATCATACTGTTTTACTATGTGTACTCGGAGAGCCGGGATAGGCAAGGGTAGATCGTTGGACTTTCATTGCACTGGTCGTGAGTTAGAATACCGTCTGGGGCCAAATAATTTATTTGTACTGGCCTTTTTCATCGCTGCCCCGTCTTTGATATCACCCGTATGTGGTGGAAAAGGACGTTAAACTCCCAAATACCCATCCACCCACCCTCCTAACTTTTCCTCGCATGCCCTCCAATATTCGCGCCCGCCTCGCACTGTTTGGACGGCCCCTCAATGCATAATTATGACCGTTGTTCTCGTGGTTCATGTGGTGAGGTTACCCTCTGCAAAGGATGTTAAACTCCCAAACACCCACCCACCCTCCTAACTTTTGCCTCGCATGGCCTCAAATATTCGCACCCGCCTCGCACTGTTTGGACGGCCCCTCAATGCATAATTATGACCGTTGTTCTCGTGGTTCATGTGGTGAGGTTACCCTCTGCAAAGGATGTTAAACTCCCAAACACCCACCCACCCTCCTAACTTTTTCCTCGCATGGCCTCAAATATTCGCACCCGCCTCGCACTGTTTGGACGGACCCTCATAGCATAATTATGACCGTTGTTCTCGTGGTTCATGTGGTGAGGTTACCCTCTGCAAAGGACGTTAAACTCCCAAACACCCACCCACCCTCCTAACTTTTGCCTCGCATGCCCTCAAATATTCGCGCCCGCCTCGCAATGCATAACTATGACCGTTGTTCTCGTGGTTCATGCGGTGAGGTTACCCTCTGCAAAGGACGTTAAACTGACTCCCATACACCCACCCATCCCATACTAAGTATACTCTTCGCTTTCTGCTCAAACATCATCTAGATCCACTCTAGCCCATTATCAACTGCCGGCCATCGAAGAAAAAGGAGCGGTGTCGTATAAGAGGAAAATATCAGGTATGGCTGGAAAAGCAAACACTGCCGCGAGACAGATCCCCGCCAAATGATGTTGACTGATCTCATTAATCTACGTTGCAGCACCCAAGCCCCTTTCAGACTGCAAGCCCCCGAGGATCAAGGGGTGTGCGGGTAGATAAACACCCGAAAATCCCTCCCCTACCCTCTTTCTCATATTCTCTGCGCTGCAGAGTCGGTCAGTTACTGTACCGCTGTACCCCAACGCGCTTGGCAGTCTAGTCCTGCGGACATTCGAAACACGCCGACTGACTTTGGGGCTGAGCGGTGGTCTAATAGGTAGCTAGTTGGACTTAACGAGTGCGCTGCTGAACGGCAGTCACCCGCTGTCAAGACGACGAAGCGTGAGTTCGAGACTAGGTCGAGAATGTGATCATTATATGATACACGCACCCGTTTTTCCTGGCTACCGGGTGGGTGGGTGGGTGTTTGGGGGTTTAACGTCCTTTTCCACCACATAGATATCAAAGACGGGGCAAAGATGAAAAAGCCAGCACAAATATTTGGCCCCAGCCGGGATCGAACTCACTACCCGAGCATTAGAAGTCCAACGCTCTATAATTCGCCCACCCCGGCTCCCTCCTGGCTACCGGGCTGCTCATCGGGGGTTTCTCTCCGGGTTATCCGGCTTTAACATTCCCCCCCCCCCCCCCCCCCGTTCCGCGCACCCCAGCAAATTTGGCAGACTTGAAAATTGGGATAGGTATTGGGTGGCGCTGCAAGTTCTCTCCGTCTGCGGCTCCCTTCAACTGACGACACCAGTAACAAGAGGCGCCAAAATTGTGGAACTCCGTCCCTGAGACAGTGAAGGAGGCAGTCAGTATTACCGCATTCCGGAAGCGCCCGAAGACTCATCTCTTCAGTGCCTCACCCCAGTAATCATCTGCGGCTTTTTTTTTTTTTTTTTTTTACTACCTTTCCTTTCAATACCTCTCCCTAAGCGCCGTGAGCACTCAGTTAGGGTGGAGCTGTGCGCTATATCAAGTCTCTATCATCATCATCATCATCACGTGATTTCTCAGGCTAAACTGTAGACTGTCTACGAAGTTTGCCCGTTAGACCACAGCAATCAGAGGCGTTTCGCTGATATGATATGATATGATATGATATGATATGATATATCTCTCTGAGCATGCGTATGCCGGTGTAACCGGATTAAAGTCAAATGTCCGCAGAGACAGTGTGAGTTTGATGAGAGGAGCAGATGCTCAGAGCAGAATGTCTCCCCCTTGGGCTAACAGTAACACTGAGACTCTTGTTTCGAAAATGAAATACGTGAGTTTCTAGAGAATAGGATAGTGACGGTGTCATGTCGCGGTCTTCATGAATTATTCCTCTGCACGTGACCTCCAAGTTACAGACCCCACCCAGGCTGTGTGTTCAGGCTGTCCTTGATCCGAGCTATACACCGTTTTTGTGGGTTTTTTTGGTTGTTTTTTTTAATGTCTTCCTCTTTCGTTGAGCTGGGTCGTACCAGTGTGTGTCAGCTGCATTTGCGTCTTTTGGGTTTTTTGGTTTGTTTGGTTTTTGTTAGTGTCAGTTGGCGATCTTTTTGCATTCTGGTTTTGTTAATGCGCCATAATGTGTTTTGTGGTTGTTGCTGTGGTTATTTTGTTTTGTTGTGGTTGCTTTTTTGCTGGGGTTGTTTTTTGGGGTTTTTTTGCTTTTTTTTTTTTTTGGTGGTGCGGGGAGGGGGGTATTGTTTCTTTGTATTTTGTTGTTGTTTGCTTTGCTGTTTTTTTGTTTTTTGTTTTTGTTTTGTTGTTTTTGGTTGTTGTTTTTTTGAGAGTGTGATGGGACAGGGGAAGGTATGACGATTTCTGGTGATTTAGCTCTTCCTAACGTTTCCTCGCATGTCCTCGAATATTCACACCTCCGCCTGGGCCTGCATGTCGGGGTTAGGGAGTTTAGCCCCGGGTTAGAGTCTAACCTCGAACTAAACTAGCTCTAGGGTTAAATTTGCTGTAGTTTTTTGTTTTAAATCAGGAAGCGGGTCCATTCCAGCAAGGTGTCTATGCCGTTATAGGATTTTTTTGTCTTTCTTTCTTCGCTTCCTTTTTTTTAATTTAATTTTGTTTTGGAGTTTCTTTTGTCCTAGTCTGAGTTAGACCCGTAGTCGTGGGTTAAATTAACTTCGAGTTTTACATACGGGCCCTGCTTCGCACTATTTTGGACGGTCCCTCAACGCTTACGACCGTGTTCCTCCTGCATCACGTGGCAAGGTTACCCTCCGTGCATTCGCCTCACAACAAAAACCGGGACTTTTGTATATCAAGGCCAGCCAGACACTGAGGCCTATAGTTTATGGCTACAAAAAAGGCGGTCTTTCGCTAGATCACAGGTAACACTATTGGTGCACCCAAGGAAAATGCATGTTGGAACGATGGCCCGTTTTTATGCCGCTGCCGCTATGCAGCACACCCATTTAAACCTCAGTGTGTTTTAACACGCACTCTACTTCAGCGTCGCTTGCATACAAAGTGCCTCGTTGTCACAGCTTTGATGGATCGCTCTACCCGAGACTATCTTCAAGTTCTTTATATGGCGATACTTATCTGAGCATTGGCCTGTGCTGCACTACTTTAGAGCCTCTATGTTCCTAAAGCGTACGGCTACACGACTGCCAGTCAGCATGTTGCCGTACTCGGTTGGTTCCTGGCGGGCAGGGGTTTTGTCGCACACGCAGCCTGCGGCGTTGCAAGGTTTGGGCAGTGATTGGTCACTTGGCTGTGCGGCTGCCTGCGGCTAGCTGCTGCCAGGAAAAATAGGACGGCTTTCTATTGCCGCGCCGGCACCGGCAAGAGGGATATGCCAGCTGGCCGCCAGCGATTTAATTAGGGTTTCCAGCGTTTCCAGCCCTGCAAGTACCGATCCTGGCAACGTGTAGCAGCGACCCTAACGCCGCTGAGATGGAAAACCGCTGCTTTCGAATCTCGAAAGCCAACTGGGTACAGCGCGCGAAACACATAAATTATGCGCACAACACAGTCGTTGCGCTCGGTGTGTCTACTAATACGAAACTGAACACAGCGGTGCTCAATGACAAACCGACTGAAGATGCACTGTCCGCCATGCACGGTTTGCACGCCGAGTGAAGAAGTACAGACAATCAGAATCTGTTGTGGAAACCACAGTCACAGTTGTGGCTATTTCAAATCCAGGTTGCTGTGATGACGCCACAGCGGCGGAAACTGACCCCCAAAATCACAACTGTGTCACAACTGTGGACAGCACTGTGGCGCTCCGCAGTGCCCAGTGTTAAGAGCCGGCTTAACTTGAGGCTGTTTGCCAGATAGAAGGATCAGTGTTTTGGCCATTTGGCCATTGCGACCGTTTTCGTAACTGACTCTGTGTGTTCTGCTGCTAGAGACATACGACTTTCTTTGAGCCTACGATCCATTTTGGAACAGACTGGGACTCGATAAAGCTGCTAAAAATGGCAACCAATCAGCGCCGTCTAACGTCGTCTGCTCAGTACGTGGTACACTTCCAGAACAACTCTCTCTCTCTCTCTCTCTCTCTCTCAGCTGAGCCGCGAAACAGTCTTTGTTGCTTGCGCGGCGTAAAGCCCTAACTAACTAACTCTCTCTCTCTCTCTTCTTCTTCTTCCTTACTGCGTTGTTAGTTAATTTCTTCTTCAATGTGCATTTGCCGCATTTAAAATGAGTCAGTTAGTGTCATGAACCTTCTAACGTGTCCGAGTTCATGAGTACTCACACACACAAGCATACACTCATACACTCGCAATTACACGCACCAGCACATTCAAGCAAGACACTCGCACTCAGTCGTACACTCTACACGAGAACAATGAACATTTTTCCACATTTACTACAACTAGCTACTAGTAGCACGAACAGATACAACACAACATAAAGTGCACAGTTGGCGCGTTACAGCCTGTCACTGTTGCCAACAGTGTCTTTACATATTTGCCACTGGCATAACGGATGACAGTCCTGGGGCGACCATAGTCGAGGTAGTGCTGATACCTACGTAGCGTTGTGGAGCCACAGCCGGACGCCAGCTCTTGCAGCTTGAGAGCCTTGGATCTTACACCGCTGCGCTCAGCCAGACACCCATCTTGCAGGCGTGTCTTGGTCCCTGCCCATGTCCCAGACCACTTTCAACCAGTGGGACTCGAACCTGTCTCCGCCAGCCACTCCGCTTCGTGGCACGTCTCAGGAGGGAGTGTTTGCCTGCACTCGCTGTATCCCTAACATAACCTGCATGAGTAGTTGTTCACATACTAGCGGTTACTTGCATGAGAAGTGTCCCGGCACGAGGCACACCGCCCGCCATGCCCTTACAAATACTCGTGCCGCTCAGGTGTGCACGCAGGACACAGTTCAACCGGTGATAGTTCAAGATCTTCTGCTCTGTAATTGATATTAACAGGTTAAATGACAGTGAAATTGTATGTCAATTGGCTCTTGACAGTTAGTCTCTCTCTCTCTCCCTCTCTCTCTCTCCCTCTCTCTCTCTCTCTCTCTCTGCCGGCCGTGGGATATTCAGCAGTAAATCTCAAGCTCTGGCAATACAGACCAGGCCTACACGACGTTTATTGGGGGGTGAAAAGACTTGATGAAAGTTGCATAAAACAGCCAGCGATCTGCACGGAGAGCCGCTTGTGTTTGCCTGATCGCCCGATTGCTAGGAGACAAGCTTGGCACTTCTCACAACCTTGAGTGTCTGTCCCCGTGTGTGTCTGCTCTGAGGCCTGATTTATTGTCGTGTCAAATGCCGTGAACCACTAGGGAAAAAAAAAAGGGGGGGGGGGGAAACAAAAATTGCTGCTTTGGAAATGTGGTCGAAGGACTCAAATACACAGGGCCTCAAAATGCCTATATATATTCCCTATTAGCCTCAGGCATCATAGTCACCCCTAAAAATGCTTCAATCGAGAAACAGTTACTACCACGAACAGACCATTCAAAGGCACGCACCTGACAGGGTTTGTTTTTTGTTTTTGTTTTTAATGAATGTCTCCTTTCCGCCCAGGCCTCACTGCACGTCTACTTTTTGTTTAGGCCAGAGAGGCAGTTCCGTGCTTGTGTCGAATGCTGCGGATGTTCAACTACCCAGAAATTAAACAACACTCCTCTATGGGTCTCAAACTGACATAAAGTAAACATTAATATGTGTGCCTCAGCTGTTTTAGTAGGTGTTAAAATGAAGTGAACTAGAAAGCCGCCTATTTCCAGCGTCCACGCGACAGCCGGAAAGCGATTTAAAATTAGGAGTTTACGAAAGTGCTCCTGCCCGTTTCCAACAACCGAAGGAAGCTGTGAAATATTGGTGCAGCTTTAGTTTTGCAATTCAGTCTGAACATGTCAATAAACTCCCTCTCTCTCTATC
>JACVVK020000077.1:1325000-1340000 GCA_018292915.2 Batillaria attramentaria
CAAACACAACTTCACTCTTACCGTTTTGCGCGATAAGCACTCGCCAAAAACAAGCTGATTTCTCACCCGGTTCCCTCGCAGGGCCTCAGCAGGGCGTCCAGACTGCTGGGGCCTTTTCTGGGTTTCTCTTTTTATAATTAGGGCGGGAACGGAGATTGATCTGAAATTAACGATAGACGGAGAATAAATTGTGAAAATTGCGGTAAAAAGTGATGCTGCCAAGTGTGGAGTACATTTTGAGTAACGGTGTGAATATCAACACTGATTAGATTGTATGGGTGGAGAAATGTGTGGTAGAGGGGGGGGGGGGGGGCGGAGCGGGATGGATGGGGACTGAGGGGGTGGGTGGGAGGGGCGGGAAGGTTACACCTGAAACTAGCCCTTTAGTGCAATTTATGTTCCGTAATATTCATATTCAATGTTTGCTTTTTCCCGCATATTTCGTATTTTCTGCCGGAATTCGCCGCTTGGAAATATAGACAAACAGTTTTTACTTCATCAGTTGAGTCAGTCAGGACTCACCCCGGCAAAAAAAAATCACGCGCTGTACGTCTGGTGACGAGCACACAGGCCACCTCAGGTTGGAGGTATGATTTTTTGGGGTTGAGCCGTGGACTGTTATGTGTAGCAACTTTAAAATCGCGCACTGTAGGAAAGGAGGGTGGGTGTTTGGGGGTTTAACGTCCTTTTCCGCCATATAAGGGTGATATCAAAGACGGAGCAGCGAGAAAAAGGCCAGCACAAATATTTGGCCCCACCCGGGATTCGAACTCACGACCCGAGCATTGAAAGTCCAACGCTCTACCATTCGGCCACCCCGGCTCCCCACTGTAAGAAAGGAGTCTGAAACGCCAAAACTAATTCACAGACGCCATCTTGGCATTCAAAATCTCAAACGATACGGATGACAGGCATACGGCCGCAATATCGTGTGGAAACCTTTATCGTCGAATGCGCTGAATCTGCGCTTCAGACTCAGTCACGTGGGACACAGTATAGCATCTGAAACCACTTCTGGTGACCGGCCCTGGCCAGCGCATAAATTGTTGTTCTAGAAGTGTACCGCGTACTGAGAAGACGACCTTATTTGGTTGCGGACTGAGGACCAGCTAAACGTCGCTGATTGGTTGCTATTTTTAAAAGATTTGTCGAGTCCCAGTGTGTTCAGGAACTTGAATGGACCGTAGGCTCGAAGAAAGTCGTATTTTTCTAATAGTAGAAGTCACGAAAACGGTCGCGATGGCCAAATGAAAAATCCTTCTATCTGGCAAACAAGCTTAGAGCTTCGTAAGCGACAGTGTTCCAACTCAGCGGCGTTACGAACATACATGTAATAATAATAATAAATGGCATTTGTAGGGCGCATTTCTTTGGAATCAACTCAATGCGCCAATGCGCAGCAGGTGACATAGACGCTTTGATAAAGCCAAGCAAACAAAACTCGTACGGTGCCCAACAGTGGGGGAGGGGGGGGGGGAGTCGTTTTCGAACAACGAGACCCACACACAATAATTTATTCCTGTCATCTAAACTTAGCGTGCAAACAGCTGTGTGTTTTGACAGGTACCAGACGTCGATTAAAACAGTACAAAGAGAGGCTTGCAACCTCGCTGTGGCTATCGGAACGAGTCAGACCCCCCCCCCCTCCCACCACCCACCCCCCTCCTCTCCTTCCCCCACCCCGACAACCCACCTTTTCATTCCAGAATCCATGTGCAGACTCCGTACCCTCAGGGCAAAACCAGCGGGAGATATAAAGACAGAGCAGGCAAAAGATGTGATATTATGATCAGGAGGCGGAAATTTCTTATCGCTTGGGAGGCACTCCCGGTAGGAGTTTGAAGATGGAGGCGAGATAAGGTGTCTGCAGAAACGGTTTATTCCACGATTTCCAGTCTTAAGTTGTACTGGGGGCCGGCCGAGGTGCAGCAAGTCTCAAGTTGGGAACCGCTCAAGGCTCGGCGGCCGGGCCAGCCTGTGTGCCGTCGTGAAAATGTATGAAACTTTTGCGGTCGGTCCGGACAGCTGGGAATTTTAGTTTTGATTTAGAGGTTGGTGTAATACTCTGAAGGAATGTTAACATAAAACATTCCGTACATCCCGCGACTTTCTCCAACACGATTTCGAACTGAGTCAACGAGGGTGACTGTTGTTGTTGTTGTTTTTGTTTCCGTTCGTTTTGCTTTTGGGTTGTTTTTGTTTGTTTGTTTGTTTGTTGTTGTTTTGGAGGCGGGGGGTGGGTTTTGTTGATGTTTTGCTTTGTTTTTGTCTTGTTTTTCTTTTAATTTTTTGTTTGTTTGTTTGTTTGGTGTTTTTTTTGCGGGGGGGGGGGGGGGTAGCTCTGAGCAGGTCGTAAAGTGTTGACTTGTTCATTGTGTTGTTATTGATGGATTTTTCGGCTCGGGATATATCATCATCATCATCATCAGTAATAGTGATGATGTCTTTCACAGATCCCCACCGACTAGGAGAAAGTAACTGCCCCCAGCGCCCCCCCCCCCCCTCTCTCTCTCTCTCTCTCTCTCTCTCTCCTTTTTAACTCCCACCTCCGCCCCGGGCCCACCACCACCAATTTACCCACACCTTTTGATCATGATGTCAGCTTGCAATTTGTCAGTGCAGGCAACACTTCTCAAGACTGTCCCAGACTTCTCACCTTGGTGCCAGACGGCTGCTGGGGTCAGTGTGTTGTAACTTCCAGACTAATAGTCTTCCAGCCTCGCAGACTCCACTGGCAGGAGTCAGTCTGGAATCGCCACAAAACCTCTGGGCTATCCGGCAGTATAGTGAGGGAAGGCTGACAGACACAGAGAAAGAGAGAGAGAGGGGGGGGGGGAGCGGGAGGGGGGGTGAAGGGGGCTATCAAGTCAGGTGATAGTCCCCGTGGTGGCCAACATTACACTTCGCTTTGATCTAGTTCTGCAGTGATTACTGAAACACTCTCACGACCGCCTCTGTTCCCGTGTCGCCTAACTTTTTCCCTATAGGCCTACGCCCCCCTGCCCCCCACCCCCTTCCCCCTCCTCCCCTCCACCCCCCCCCCCCACACACACACACACACACATACGCACACACCCCATCGCAGCATCAGTCCTTCTCTTTTCAGTTCTTTGGTTTAAACATTTTTATTCATTGAAGCCGGATCACCGTCAAGCAGTAAACAGTATTACGTTGAAAGAGAGCACAACAAGTAAAAACTTATATACGTGCTCATCTGAACCGGTTCCTTGAGGGTCGAGAAGAACTCTCTCGCTTGCACTTGCTCGAAGGACACAACTCCCCCCCCCCCCCCCCCCCCACCCCACCCACCCACCCACTCACTTACTCACCGTGGCCCCCTTTTCCTCTGCTCAACCCCCTGCACGGTCGAGCAGTAGAGCGCCAGACTTTCAATGCTCGGGTCGTGAGTTCGATTCCCGGCCGGGGCCAAATATTTATGCTTGTCTTTTGTCATTACCCCGTCTTTGATATCACCCGGATATCAGTGGTGGAAATGAACGTGAAACCCTCAAACACCCATCCACCCGCTACCCTCAGTGTAAGTTTTTGTGCATCGCTGGTCGTATTTATCTGGATTTTAGCCCGTGACACAAGCACGTGCACTCACAGATAAAGGTAGTTTTACTCCTCACGTGCAGAGCTGATGAGTACTGACGACAACTCTCATCCAGTGTATGCTTTCCGGGTGAAGGAAATCATCGATATTATTCTCGCAATTCACATGTTTATAATCGAAACACACACACACACACACACACACACACACACACACACACACACACACACACACACACACGTCTTCTTCAAGTTCTTCCTAACACACACACACACACACACACACACACACACACACCTGTCTTCTTTCATTTCCTGTCCCGGCCAACCGTGCAGTGTATCCTAACGAACAGAGACTGCCGCCGCGAAGGTCACGTGTTTCAGTCAGTAAGCCTGCATGACCAAACTCCATTCCCCTACGCTCCTCTTCAACATTCTTCTTCAAGCTCTCTTTGTTTTCCGGGTGAAGTGGGGTTTTCTTTGCCCCTCCCACACAAGGAAGGCTTTGTTGTCGCTATCTGTGTGAGTGATGCAAGCAGCAGGCTGGGTATAGAGATGCCTGGAACGACAGACGCCGACTGTCTGAGATTCCAGACTTGTTAGAACGGGAAAGTCTTTGACTTGTGTGGGCTGACCGGTCGGGACCGTCCAAACGACAATTATTAGTTAGGGAGCGGTTCGTGGGGGTGGGGGGTGGGGGGGCTTAACGTCCTGTTCCACCACTGTCTGTAGAGAAGTGGTAGCAACAATTAACGGGCACTGTTTTTTGTTTTTTGTTTGCTTGCTTTTTGTTTGTTTGTTGTTTTGTTTTGTTTTTTGTTTTGTTTTTTGTTTGTTGTTGTTGTCTGTGATTTGTTTTGTTGTTTTGGTTGTTGATGTTTTTGGTTTGTTTGTTGTTGTTGTGTTGTTGTTGTTTTGTTTGTTTCTTTTGTTTGTTTGTTTGTTTGTTTTGTTTGTTTTTGTGTTGTTTTGTTTTGTTTTTGTTTGTTTGGTTGTTTTGGGTTTGTTTGTTTGTTTTTTGTTTTTGTTGTTGTTGTTTTTTTTTGGTTTTTTTTTTGTTTTTTGTTTTTTTGTTTTGTTTTTTGGGGGGGGGGGGCGGGAACAAAGAGCATGTATCTACCCGTAGTTACATGCTCTCTGGGAGGCCCGGAAGGGGCAGCGAACAGTCCTCGCTGAACTGGATTCTGTTCAGTCAGACCGGTGTACCCCTGATTTGATGTATCCTTGATTTTCAAGGACCTTTTACACAAACAGATCCATTCATACAGTCAAAGAAAACAGTTCCTCGGTGCAATGGAGCTGCTCCATCAAGGCCCATAACTCAGGTTTTCTAGCTCACATATCCTGTTTTACAAACCCAAACAACAAGGTGTTCGAGAAGTGATGGGAAATCCCCCCTCTGAAGGTGACCACTGACTGTGTTGACTGACTGTGTTACTGATGCCCATAGACAGCCGGGATGGACTGGAGTATGGGTCAAAGGTCGCTGTATGACAGGCAAAACGACATGGCATCATCTTCAACGTCACTGGCCCAAACCCGAGCCGACGGTGTCAGAGACAATCATGGCTTTGTGTACATCATCATTTCACCTGTCGGTGTCACCGTGACAGGACTAACATATATGTAGGCACTACTCAGGGCCCCACTAAGGTCAAAGGTTAAAGTTCATAAAAGTACAAGTTCCATGTACGAACAGCATGTGTCATCACCACACAATTTTCTCGGTGTCAGTGCTTGGGTCTTGAGTTCCTCAAAGTTCCTCTGCGTAATACGAAAACTACTGGTGAACGCGCGTTCAGCTACCTCGCCCCAACAATGTGGACTGAACTCGCTGCCTTCTGCCCTCCCTGATGTCCCCACACTGTCAGCCAAAACTCAAAACATACCTGTTCCGTCAGGCTTTCCAGTTTCCACTATAGATAACTGGGACCCTCTGTCCATGTTCATATGTTGTGTGTGTGTGTGTGTGTGTGTGTGTGTGTGTGTGTGTGTGTGTGTGTGTGTGTGAGTGTGTGTGAGAGAGAGAGAGAGAGAGAGTCTGTCCTTCAGAGATGGGCGCCTTATAAGTATGATGTATTATTATTATTATTATTGAGTTCGAATCCCGGTGGCGGCCATATATCTGTGTTGGCCTTTTCCCGTTGCCCCGTCTTTGATATCATCATTAATGTGGTGGAAAAGGACGTTAACTCTTAATAGCACGAACAAGACCACATCCTGCCTACTATATGATAAGACTTGTTAAAAAGAACAAGCCACCGCAAACCAGTAGGGAGCCACTTCGAGCCACTATTACGCGAGGCGTGGGCCTTCTCGATCGGCCCGAGACCGCTACAGATTGCGTAACACTGGCTTCAAGTGGCTTCTAGTGATCGGAAGATTTCAAGTAAAAATGCAATTTTTGCAAGAGCTTTTAAGAGAAACTTTCGAACACCCGGCCATCCACCCTTCAGGTAATTACTGACTGAAACTGGTGAATACCCAACCCAGGTCTACCCAAACCAGGTCAGTCGAGTGGAAACATTTATGCCCCCCGATATAAAAACATAATACCCGGCCGCGTGCCCGCTTCTTTACTCGACCGTCGTCAGTTTCGTAAGCTGGCTGACTTGTCCGAGTCGGAACTTTAAGCTTGGAGCCTTGCAATGCATAAAATGTAGATACTCGAGGAATAAACTGTTTTAGCACACCTTCCGTCAGCTCTCGACCTTTCTTCCTAGCCCCATGCCTCAACGGGATAGCGTAATTATAGCTTTATATGTTTCTGCACTGATTGATTTATTACCATCTTTATTGTGGAGCTGGTGGATGGTGGAGAGGGTGCGGGGGTGGGTGAGGGGTTGAAGCTGTCTATAAAACTGGAAAGGGGTTGGGGTTGGGGTTCGCGGGGGGGGGGGGGGGCGGATAAAGTCTTTTAGACTTGGTCTCTCATGAATAGACTAGAATGGAAGTGGGCTTGAATGTGTGCCGGTTGGCTGAACTACAAAACAGCTCAACGCTAAACATCTTTTTGCACGGTCGCGGAGACCAGGCGCACACAAAGACGCTTTTCAAACTTCAACGCGGGCGTTTTGTGTTAGGGGGTGTGTGTGATCTGAAGCGAAGTCAGGATGAAAAACAGAAAGAGAGGTGTGTGTAGTGGAATAGGGGGCTGATTTTCCCTATATAGCTGTGTGCACGGTCTGCTGCTTGTGTTTTGGAATGTATCTGGGCTTTTGCAAGTGCTGTGAAGTCGTTACTTTCTATTAAGAGAAGGGAGTGAAATGGTGAAATGTCACAACGATCTTGTGCTATTTAACCAAATCACTGATGATGAGAAGATAAATGGAAATGCTTTGGAAATGTTCAGCCCACAAAAATTGAAATAAATGCAATTCTAAATTCCGAAAATTAAATAGCTCAGCTGGCCCTTCCCACCACTGACGTGATTGTTACTGATGTGTTCATGTCCAATTTGTGAGAGAATGCGTGTGATTCACGTGAGCGTGCGTGTTGGGTTCAGTTCGCGGCGCTTCGAGCCGATTCATGAAATTGGGTAAAGCGCCTATACAATACTACGTTATTATTATTCCTATTATTAATATAATTACTCACAATGCACTAAGTTTCTCCCATTGCATCCGCAGCTCAATTGTACAAATTTAAACCGTGTGACTGCCGGAACCAGGTGACCAAAAATTGAACTGTCCTTTAGATTGACAGGTTATGCCAACCAATCAAATGGAGCGATTACTCCGACACGCTAACCAACACGTGTTGCTAAGCGTGTCGGAGTATGTGTCTGACAAATAGATGAGACGGTAAAAAACAAAAAAGCGTGCACTGCGTGCGGTTGCCATGGAGGATCCGTTTAAGTCAGTGGGCGCAGGAACAGTTTGCTGTAGTCTCACTGTTCTGGCTAGAGCCGGTTTACCATGACAAAAGTCTTCGCGCGAGGTGACAAATCCGGACACTAAATGACGATACTTCACGGCACAGTACAATACGTACGATATGACAAGAGACCACACTACGAAGGGGAATTTTGGGGTGGACCTGTTACTTCCGTAATCCGCTGGTCTCTGGCACGCGACACGCGCCCTCCGTCATGCACGTGTTACTCTCGCGCTCACAGTGAATGACGGTTAACAGGCTTGTCAAACAGTTTATACAGGACACACCCCGTTATTACGCTCTGTGTGTGTGTGCGTGCGTGCGTGCGTGCGTGTGTGCGTGCGTGCGTGCGTGCGTGCGTGTGCGTGTGCGTGCGCGTGTGTACGTGCGTGTGCGTGCGTGCGTGCGTGTGCGTGTGTGCGTGCGTGCGTGCGTGCGTGCGTGTGTGTGTGTGTGTGTGTGTGTGTGTGTGTGTGTGAGAGAGAGAGAGAGAGAGAGTGTGTGTGTGTGTGTGTGTGTGTGTGTGTGTGTGTGTGTGTGTGTGTGTGTGTGTGTGTGTGTGGGTGGGTGTGTGTGTGAGAGAGAGAGAGAGAGAGAGAGTGTGTGTGTGTGTGTGTGTGTGTGTGTGTGTGTGTGTGTGTGTGTGTGTGTGTGTGTGTGTGTGTGTGTGTGTGAGAGAGAGAGAGAGAGAGAGAGAGAGTGTGTGGTGTGTGTGTGTGTGAGAGAGAGAGAGCTGTGATCAAACACTACCACCCGTGGGGTTATGAATATTCAACAAGGCAAATATCCCTTTACAAAAAGTGCTGCATGAATACACACTTCTGTGCAGGTTTTATGCAGAGCGAGTAATTACTGCCCATTTAGATGCATGCGCACGTCACAGGGTAGATGGCGCAAAAGTGTAAACAACATTATATCGCATTAAAAAAAAAAATGTACTAATCATCAAGATAGAGTATATCGAGCGTACAGGCGCACTCAATGGCACGCGCGAAACTGTTTCATAACATAACTTGGCTTAGCGAACATGGACTTAGTATGTTTTGTCCATAATGACGAAATCACTATATTGTACTGCAGACACCAAAAGAGAAGAAAGACCTCAGTGTAATAACCGTATAGGGTACATAGTACCATCAGCTGGAAATTACAGCCATCATTCAAAGTCTCAATATGTATGATAGGATTAGAATAATTATCACGCGGAAGACTTTTCACCGAATGTGCTTAAAGATCTGCAATCTCAACAAAAAGCCACAAACTGTTGGGTTTTTTTTCCCAAAAAACTTTCCATTTGTGCAAAATGCACAATCAGCTCTTTCACAGTTACAGAGTTTTCAGCGTTCCTGAAACCCCAATAAAAGCCAAGGGCAGCCTGATATCACAGCTCAGTTTGCGTTTTGACACCGAGCGAGAAAGATCGTGCAGCACTCAACATCCGCTAGACACTGTGGCGATGTGTCTCGCTCACTGACCAAAAAGCCAAATAATGTCACGGCAAACTCGTGCTCTGGTTTTATTAGGGTCCCCGAAGCGCTGAAAACTCTGCAACTGTGACAGAGTTGCCTGGATTATGCACAATCGAAGGAGTCACAGTTTTAGAAAACGTAATGTTTGTGGCTTTTTGTTGAGATTGCAGACCTTTAAACCGGCTGTGCACCGAAAGCAGTCACGTGGGTCACAATATAGCATCTGAGACACATTGTAGTGACTCTGGCCGGCGTACAAGTTGTGCCAGAAGTGTCCCGCGTTCCAGTGAGCAGACGACACTAAGAACATTGGTTGCGGGCTGAGGACCAGCTTCAGTGACGGCGATCATGATTGGTGGTTATTTTTAGAAGCTTTGTCGAGTCCCAGTCTGTTCAGGAATGGATCGTAGACTCAAAGAAAGTCGTATTTCTCTACTTTCAAAAGCCACAAAGTCACGAATACGGTCGTGGTGAAATGAAACATCCTTTTACTTGGCAAACACCAGAGCTTCGAAAGCCACAGGTTTCCATCTCACCGGCGTTACCTATAGAGAGGTTTTAACTCCTAAGAGCCCATGCAAAAATTGCATTTTTACTTGAAATGTTCATCAGTATCGCCAGGAGCCACTTCGAGCCACTATTATGCATTCTGCAGCCTTTTCGGGTCTAGCGGAGAAGCCGGCCCAATCCTGTTCCGACTGAGGACTGGACACAACAGACTAAACGCCCATAATTATGTACAGCAATTTCAGAATCGGAGAGTCTGAGAAGTGCGCATGCAATGCAGACGTCATGAATGCTGAGCACCTGCTACAACACTGCCAGCTCCATGAAGCTCCCAGACAAGAAACATGGCCAGAACCAGCACCGCTGAGGGTCAAGCTCTATGGCAACCTGGAGGACCTTCTGAAGACAACTGCATTCGCGCGGGCGACTGACATCTCCATCTAGTGAACGACGACGAGGAAGAAGAACTGATATTGACTTGAAGTGGTTGCTACTGCTGTGCAGTGGCTTGTTCTTTTTAACCAGTGTTACAATGATGTGGGCAGAGGGTGGTTAGGGCTCGGGCTTTTAGGAGTTAAGTCCCTGCGACAGGACAACAACATAACTACCGTCTGAACTAGTGTACCGTGACGTCGTCAGTCTGTACGGCAGCTGTGATGTCAGCTGAATACATCGTGATTTTAAGGAGGATGTCACTTGCTGTATGTATTCATGAACCAAACAGCTGTCGCCAGCGGCACGCGCATCGCACGTTGAGGACAGAGTCAGGACACGGTGCATAATGTGGCTGTATGACACTCATCATTTCCAGTGCACAGCCGGGACAGCAAGTGTGATACACAGTACACGTGCGTAGAGCCGAATTAGTGACGTGTAGTTTGGGTGTACACACACGCGCACACACACACACACACACACACACACACACACACACACACACACACACACACACGGACACTAGAAATACAAGTGTTCAAAAACCTACCGTTGTACATGTATAGAGCTCTCATGGGAAGGGATATGCTGATCAGTTGGAACTGCGTAATAATTTCTTTCCCCATAGTTCAGTAAGACCGTATCATTTTACACGCTTTAGGCAGTCCATTTTCCCAGCGCACATTGTATGCTCATGTCCGAAATCATACCTTGGCCCGTCTACTGATTCTCTTTACTGAGACGGGGGAAGCCGGGGTGGTTGAATGGTAGAGCGTTGGACTAGTAATGCTCGGGTTGTGAGTTCGATCCCGGCTGGGGCCAAATATCTGTGCTGGCTTTTTTTATCGTTGCCCCGTCTTTGATATCACCCTATGTGGTGGAAAAGGACGTTAAACTCCCAAACACCCACCCACCCACCCTCTTTAGACGGGCTTATGGCCTAAGAAATAAAATTTCGTATTCCGGGGTACAGCGACAGACTCAGTCCTGAAAAATTTCCGCTGTCCGGCCGTAGAAAATTGAAGCACTGACTGACTCCCAGCAACAAATCCATCGATATTATTATCTGAGGTAATGTCAGTGTGCCACAAAAAATACCACATTATGGTGTAACAACTTGACAACTTGAAGCGAATGGCATGAACTGACAGATGCACCACAAACATGTTTTGGTGCGTGTCAGTGACACTGGTAATTTGACCATCACGCCGACCGTAATCTTACACACCCCACTGACATGCAAACTTGAAACTAAACGCACCCGGGTTTTTTGACTGAATTCGTCTGATCCAAAACTCAGTATACGCACAGGTCGGATAGAAATGAAACCCTTTGCTAAGTCGCAAGCGTACACCAGACATGGATTTGCACCAAACGCCGTACGGTACAGTCCCAACGACTCTACGCTCCCCGAGGTCCATGGTGAAATTTCTCCCGAGGCGAGACACAAATTCCGTGAACGGACCCGCTAAGCCACCGGGGATACTTTCGGCACACGCCTGAGCCCAGCTTTCGTGTGACTGGTAGTTGGACTTTCACAGCAGAACCGCCCCCTCCCCAACCCTACCCCACTACTGGCTGACTCTCTCTCTCTCTCTCTCCCTCTCTTGTTCGGCTCGCTCTGATGACTCTGTTTCACTAGCTCGGCTCCCCGCGCTGTGTGCGTGTGTGTGTGTGTGTGTGTGTGCCGTGCCGGCCGTCAGGTGTTCCGATAGAGCGGGAAGTAAGAGAGAGAGAGCAAGAGAAAGAGAGAGAGAGCGTCGGAGAAGCGCGTGTCGCAGTAGAAGAGCCACCACTGTCCTTGCGTACTCAGTGGTCGCGTGGTTTTGCTGGTGCGTGTGCGCGTGTGTGTGTTTTGAGAGGACAGAGAGAGAGACAGTCCTGATACACTGTCCTCCTCATCACGCATCTTTTCTCAGTGGCTTGGGTTAGACAGCCGGCAGTGCGTGAAATTACCAGTTGATTCTGCTGCTGGTCGGCCGTCACCTTTACGTGGATACTCGAAGCCTTCACTGACTACAAAACCTACGACACTCAGTGACAAAACCTGTGAGGTGTGATACCAGTGTTGTGTTCAGTTCTACTGATTCCGCTTCAGTCAGTGTCGGAGTTTGGAATACGGATTGTTGTGCTGTACCTGTTTTTTCCAGTACTGCCCGGAGATTGAAGGAAACTCAGTGAGGCCGCCTTAATATTCTCAGTCGACTACTGGATCGCTGGTTCTGTAGTCCGGCGGCGCTGTGTGATTCTAGCCAGGTTTCAGCTGTGGACAGACTGATGTCTTGAAGGATCCGTGCCATATTCAGCCGTTGTGGACACAGCTGTAGCGATCGACCATTCACTCTGTTGATGTATCTCGGTGCTCATCAGTCAGCAGCAGGCGGAAACTGTGTGGATTACATTTGGTCTGCGTGTGGACTACCACTACAAGACTGACATCGTTTACAGGTAGGTCAGTGCCATCAGCCTCCACCGGCCTTCTTTGGTCAGTTACGATAGTAGACTACTGCAAATGACATGTCAGTGCTATCAGCTCAGGTGTTATTTTACTATGGAAGATTTTTTTTTTCTGGTCCTCAGTGGTATCATTTTCAGTACTGCACGTGCCTGCCTCCATCCATCCATCCATCATTCCCCAACTCTGTCCTGCCGGCTTCAAGACCCGTCTTAAAAACCCATGTCTTTCGGGAAGTGTTTGAGTAATCTGTCCCAAGCGTGGGGGGGGGGGGGGTAGTACGTACTGTAGTTGTTTTGTTTTTGGTGTGTGTGTTAAGCACCTAAAGCTCTTCAGAATAGGCGCCCTAAAAACCGTAGTAATCACGGCGGCGCGGCGATGTTAGTCAGTCGCCGGTCAGTGTCAGTTTCGTCACAGTGTCGATGATGTTCTCAATGCCGGGCATCATGACTGTTTTCAGTCTGTGAGACATTGGTTCTGACCAAAGACATTAACTATATATCCGCAACGTAAGCGTTTTAGTCAAAACTGGATCATAGTACTGGTGAGGTTGTTGAACAACAGTAACTGAAGAGAAGCATCAACTGAGAGAGGTTACTTTCTACAGACGGTCTGTCAGTGCTCAGTCTCAATCACTTACTGGCGCTGGCCGCCTGTCACTGAGTGGTGATGGATCATAGTCACTGGATGCGTAACTAAATTTACATACAGTATCACTGACTTTTATGGTTCCGTGTTGGCGGCGTTTCTGCTTACGTGAACCAGAAACTGACACAAGATTTAACCAAACCAGGCTCTGATACCAAGCGTGAGGTCTCAGCTCTCCGTTCGTGTCAAAACTGAACACCGAGACTCTGACTGCATGCCTGACTCAGTGACGACGCTGCCGAAAGGTAGAGGGACTGCGTGAGAGTCGACTGACGGCTTCAGTGCTAGCCGACAGTGACTGCGATACTGGATATTACAAGGAAAGTGGTTTTAGGCGCACCGGCAGGTCCGTGCACACCTTTACGGCTTGTCAGTGAATACCGTCAGTAACAGTATTACAGTGGACAAGTGGATACCAGGTCAGTAACACATTTCTCAAAGAGATGGTGATCCAGGCAGTGAAATATGAGTTACTGATTCAGCTTACGCCGGTACCGCTGTTTGAGCCTAATTTACAAGCAGTCCTGCAGTACTAATGACTACTTGCGCGCGCACGCACACACGCACACACACACACACACACACACACACACACACACACACACACACACACACACACACAAGAACATATATGACTTTTTTGTCCTGGTTGTTGAACTTGTGTTTCCATCGGTTCGCGGCTATTCTTGGTTGAGGTAGCATTAAATATGTGGCGGAACGTTTTCTGATGGTCATGTCACCACACACACACACACACACTGACACACACACACACACACACACACACACACACACACACACACACACACACACACACAAGAACACGCATGACTTTTTAAAAAATCATGGTTATCGTTTATGTGGCACTCGTCAGTGTTTCCATCAGTCCTCTATTCTTGATTGTGAAGCATTTATATGAACGTTTTGTGATAGCCATGTCACCACAGTACAAACGCACATAGACGGTTTCACTACTTTCTCAGGCTGTGTAGCCTAACCGCGCCAGCCTTAGAACCCCCCCGCACTGAACAAGCGGCACTATCAAGTTCCCCTCACCTGTTGTTAGTGTAGTGGGGAGGGTGGGGGGGGGGGGGGTAAGAGCGTGGGACCAATTAGAGAAACTTATCGCAGCTTGTGATGTCTTGATTTCGGACAACGAGCAGCACTTGGGATACGAGACAGCGTTCGTCCGATATCGGAACATGTTTAGGAGCTGATGGTCCGATATCGGAACATGTTTAGGAGCTCAGGCAGACACAGGAGAACCGTGCTTGTCGGTCCCTTGCTTGGTTGCTTGTCTGTTAGCCGGTTGAACGTTCCTTTCTACCACGTACTGGCGATATGTAAGGGTGTTTGGGAGTTTAACGTCCTTTTTCCACCACGTAAAGGTGATATCAAAAGACGGGGCAACGAGAAAAAAAAGGCCAGCACAAATATTCGGCCCCCACCAACCGGGATTCGAACTCACGACCTGAGCATTGACAGTCCAACGCTCTACCATTGGGCTATCCCGGCTCCCCGCGGTATGAAAGAAGAAGGAAAGATGAGGTGTTTTTTGCCATTGGCCTTCGACAGGGAATCTATAGATTGCGGCAGTAGTCAGTCGACGCCATTCGTGTACACGTCAGTATCGTGTATGAGAAGTTAGTTAGTTATTTAGGGCTTAACGCTGCGCAAGCAACAAAGGCTAATTCGCGGCTCATGAAAGTCCCTTCCTGCCAGGTCCTATAAAACATAAAAATTCCCACTTTAAAACAAGATATAAATAAATATGAAAAATCTATCGGGTCTAAATGAGAAAGAAAAAATTAACATAGGTGGTCAGTGAAAGACTGCATGAATATTTGAAGTCTATAATTTATAGAACAGGTTGACCTCTTTCAGGAAACTGAAGATGCTGTCGGGAATCGTGTATGAGAAGAACTGAGAAGAAGGAAATTTTAGTATTTTGTCACGAGAGGAAGTTTGTGTGTACTCGTAGTAGTATGACACTCTGAAAGTCAGTCTTAAGCATTGAAATGAAGGTTATCACAAAGGCACGTCACAGACAGGGTA
>JACVVK020000077.1:1345000-1357500 GCA_018292915.2 Batillaria attramentaria
TATGATTTATTTAAGGACTTCAGACCTTGGGCTCACAGTGATAGTCTTCCCTCCATTGTCCGCTTGCTCTTTGATGTCCTACCTGATCCCACGGCCGGTCACGGTGGAGGCTGCTGCCCGCTTCAGTGTAAAAAGAAAATGGTTGTTCTTTGCCAACATGCAAGACTGTGATATCGCGGTGAAAGTAATTGAAATTTGCTCTTGGGGTGACAGCTAGCGTTTCGTCGCGTATCTTCAGAAGTGGTTTTGCTGTCCGTGGAAATAGCTACCAACCAAAATATCTATCGTGTATGCTGTTCCAATTCATTGTAACAAGGAAGTGGTTGTTGTTTTTCGAACATTTGTGGTAAATAGACAGTATGCCATGACACTAAAACAACATTCGCTTTCTAGTTGACAGTATTTTCTTAATCTTTCATTAATACTCTCAACCATTTTCTGATCTGTCTTTGCTACCATGCCCGACCGAGGCCAAATATTTGTGCTGGCCTTTTTCTCGTTGTTCATGGTGTCTTTGATGTCATCCACGCGTGGTGGAAGAGGATGTTAAAACCCCTAAACACCCACCCGCCCTTGCTACCATAGTCCAGGGTACTTTATAGCATAATGTTGACTCAGACGCTAACTGGCAAACACGGCAAATTTAATTGTGAGCGTCCTTGTTTGGTTGGGGATGGCAGGTGACTCCATAGTCGTAATTATTCATGTTTCGCTTCTTCACCTTCCCTCTCTGTTTTCCTTCTTCAATTTCGATAATAATTGGACGATTGAGAAAGTTTGCCTAGTAGCCTGTAGGTGGGTGGGTGGTTGGGTGGGTGGGTGTTTTGTGTCGTTTTCCACCACGTATGGATGATATCAAAGACGGCGCAACAAGAAAATGGCCATTACAAAAAAAAAAAAAAAAAAAACCCAACCGGCATTTAAACTCACAGTCCGAGCATTGAAAGTTCAACGCTCTACCATTCTGCTATCCCCGGTTCCCCATCACCCTTATGTGGTGGAAACGGGCGTTAAACTCCAAACACCTACCCACCCTCCCCGCGGGTTCCCCGACAGACAGGTAGTAACACTAGTATGGCTATCATTAATATTACTTGCGCATGTTTCACCTGCTCTACAATCAGCCAAAGCAAGTTACAAAAGTGCATGCATGCCCGTAGGCATCCTCGTAACTTTATTGAACTTAACTGCGATACAGCGAATTGCTGCTCGGATTTTTTTTTTTTTTTTTTCAATTTCCCTTCTGTCATTCCTAAGATTTATCAATCGTATTCCCATTTCCCTTCTGGGTTTTTTTTTTTTTTTTTTAGTTTCCCCCTCTCGTGACTCAATCTATATAATTATGCACTTTGACCTCAGTCGTCCGTGAAAGATAAGGTGGTTTGAAAAAAAAGGCCGAGACATATATAACTAGTCTTTGCTTTGAAGTGGGAAAGGTGCTGTTTACTCTCGTTTCTTCGCGAGTAGCCTGATATTCCTTGCCTAATGGGCCGTGGCTAGTAGCGACACGGGGCGACTCCACTACGCACTCACTGTATTGCTGTGGAGTACAGGCTAGGCGGCACTTCGGCGGGTTATATCAAAATTTATTGCACGGTTTTCCATGTGATATTAGAGTGAACGCGTGTTGATTGGTTGCTCATTGGGGTTAATGTCGTTTACAATCACATAAGGATGATGTGTTTTCCACATTGTCACGGACATGTTTGGTTGTTGCTGTTGTTTTTTTCTTTTTAATATGTATTCAACTCTCTGCTCATGCATATCGCACATGATGTTTTAGTCTCAGCTTGGTCAAGGTAGTCTCGGACTAACGTTGTAGTCTCGCTTCGTGCATACGAGCCATAGATTTTTAAAAGGCAGTGAAACTGAATCACACCATAGCTGTCTAGCCTCACTACGTTCAAGGAGACTCCCTCCCCCCCCCCCACCCCCTAATCCCCCTCCCACCCCCTTCGATCTCACCCTGTTCTCAAATTTCAAGTACTAGCTGCCATCCCTTTCTTAGCGTTTGAAAAAGGATGAATATTCATGAGCCAGCGTCGCAATAATGACGGGTAACACACAGCCACACATTGTAGTTCATGAATAACCACAGCCCAACTTTTGACAGCGAAAGGTTTTTCCTCAAGTCAGAATGATGATAATTTTGTTGTTGAGTCAGGTAACTGGCATCAGGGACAGCGCATTAAGTCGGGTGTTTTGCGTGCTGTGGTGGTGAGGCGTGCTTCGTAATTACTGCCTCGACTACCCTTCTTTACCTGAACTGGGGTAGAATTACACCACCCAACCCTGTCTCTTGCCTTTCTGTCTGTACCCGGGGTGTCAGCTGTGCTTTGACCCATACTTGAGTGTTGAGTGCACGTTTGAAAAAAAAATATTCAATAGAAATTTTCCCCTTCGTGGAAAAAGGGCGTAAGCTTATTTCAAGTCAATGACACTTAGGCCTTTTTGGTGTTAGACTTATGGCAGGGCCCCCATTTCATCTCTCGTCTGAAGAAGGCATTGACACAAAATCTATGGGAGGACAAAGCCGCCGCTTTGTTAGCGAAGTGAAAAGTTCTGCTTGGAATATTTTTGTAGATCCTGTTCCTTTTGGGATTGCTTAGGGTGTGCTAAGGTTTTGAATAGAAGCGGAAATATGTGCAAATATTTGACAGCGAGTCTACGTAGCTTCAATTTGGTTCTTTTGGGGGTTTTCTTTTGAGATGATTTTTGAATGAGCGGTATTTCGCGTGATGTGCAGTGCAGTGGTTGGTGTGTTTTGCTAAACTTTCGTGTTTAGTTCGAGTGTTTGGCGAGATAAACCAAGAAACACGCACGCACTTACACTACACTACACTACACTACACTACACTACACTACACTACACACACACACACACACACACACACACACACACACACACACACACACACACACACACACACACGCACGGACGCACAGAGAGAGAGAGAGAGCAGCTATTACGAACATACGGACTCAAAGTTCTGATCAGTGCAAATGTTTGTTTAGGATGACTCATTTTCACCTTCACATACGCCTGTACGCCGGTACGCATCCCGACAGAACAAAATGCAAATTCAGATACGCGACAGAAGGGAGGGGGGTGGGGAGGAGAACTAGACACCAGCGCATATAGCGTAGTTCTACTGAAGGAAGGTGAGACAGGTGGGAGTAAAAATCAATGGCCGGCTGTCACCGTGTTCGTCATCCCGCTTTTAGCCGTCGGAAATAACATCAGCAGCGATAGTTTTATTCCGGTAAACCTGATCCTATTTGTGAAACGTACCTCGTTTTGTGGAATTAATTTCTTCAGCTTTACGCGGACTGTGGACCACTAAGTCTCAGTTATTTCATCCTGGCGTTTAAGCTTTAAGCTATTCTTTTCAAATGCCATGCTCATACATGCTTCAATGTTTTGTTGTTGTTGTTTTTTAGCGTTGCACTCAGTGTGTGTGTGAAATACTGATTACATGGGATTAGAGGAATCAACGGTGAATGTTTCTTGAACTGAACAAATTCGCGCTTTAAGCCTTGTCTTCAGCGAAAGAGAGGGGGGGGAGGGGGGGAGACTGGCTGGCTTACTGACCGACTTACTGAAACTTTATTTCCAAGGATAAGGTCATAGATGCGCAGGTCTCTCTAACTCTGTCAGTGTGTGTGTGTGTGTGTGTGTGTGTGTGTGTGTGTGTGTGTGTGTGTGTGTGTGTGTGTGTGTGTGTGTGTGTAAAGAGAGAGAGAGAGAGAGGGAGAGAGAGAGAGAGTGTGTGTGTGTGTGTGTGTGTGTGTGTGTGTGTGTGTGTGTAACAGAGAGAGAGAGAGACAGACAGACAGACACACACACACACACACACACACACACACACACACACACACACACAGGTAGGAATTGACTTAATAGCACCAGAGAACTGGTCAGCCACGGGCACCTTGTCATGTACATGTATATATACAGTAGTAACAGTAGGCCAGACGACTCACGATCACAAATTGGACCTGTCCTGTGAAGTGATAATAAAACCCGCCGCTGGGGTTTGATGTCCGTGATCACATGCCGTGACCTCCGTGTAAACTGTTCTAATCGCCAGCCGGTCCTCAATTTACCGCTATACCTACGGCTGGAATGAGAAAGAGTTAATAGCCCGGGGGTTTCATGAAAACTCTCGGTTCTCCCTAGCACGATAAGTTTTGTATCGCCCTCCTTCAACAGCGTCATGTTATGAGGTAACGGGCCAATGACTAACGTTGACGCAAGGTCTTAGGCCAGTCAGCGAAGAGGACACATCAACAACACGTGACGCAGTGTGTCGAGTTGAGATAAGCGTAATCGGGTGATTAAAACTTATCTGCTCTATTGTCTTATCGCTGCTGACATGTTGGACTGTGTTCTATGTTGTAGTGTGTTGTATTGTATACGCTAGACATGTCCCTGTTATGGTACAGACTATTTGCTGACCGACAATCACATTTTTAGACCATATGACTCCACTGGGTGACCTCTGTGTGTGTGTGTAGGTCTGTGATAGTGAGTACTCTGATCAGTATGACCTCATCGTGTTTTTGTGTTGTTTACAACTTGCCTTCCTCTCAGAATGTTGGTGAACAAGGTGTGTATTCTGTCATCCGCATTTTCTAGAACTCTCTGAAGCCAAAGTTTGTGCAAGCCTTTTTCTCGTTGCCCCGTCTTTGACTGATATCACCCATACGTGGTGGAAAAGGACAAACTCCCAAACACCCAACCACCCTGAAGCGAAAGGCCAAGAAGAAGGAGAAGAAGGAAACATTGTTATCCGCAAAATGATTATGGTGGGATGCGGAACAGCCGAAAGTGTTTTGGGGACTGATTCTTCGCGTTTTTATCATTCATGATTTCAATTTAGTTTAAAAAAAACAATTAAAAAAACCAACCCGAATCAGTTATCTATGCTGGAAATTTTTTTCAATAGTTTATGTCGTCTCTGTTTTTAAATGGTTGTACTGTGTGTTTTGGTCTTCCGTTCTCTCCGGAAGAGGAGCCGGGGTGGCCGAATGGTAGAGCGTTGGACTTCCAGTTCTCGGGTCTTGAGTTCGTATCCCGGCTGGGGCCAAATATTTGTGCTGGCTTTTTCGTCGTTGCCCCGTCTTTGATATCACCCGTGTGTGGTGGAAAAGGACGTTAAACCCCCAAAACCCCACCCACCCACCCACCTTCTCCGGAAGAGTAGTGCAGTCGGGTTAAACTCAGTGGTAAAATATCTGTCCCATTCATTGACGTCAACAACTATTAATTAACTCGCATTAACATGATTTCACTCTGCTTTCAGATGAGATTTGACGCAATCCGGCCGGCCAGTTGAGGAGGAGTAAAACAGAGCTCGTCGGACATCTCACACCAAGAATCTACCACCCTCAAGAATACCATCCAATGAAGTAGCAGCGTCGGCTTGTGATTTACCTGCATGCTTCTTTAGTGCAGTGCGAAAATTTCGACCCGGTTGCAAAAATCACGAGGAAATCGCACCAATGGTTACCTAACCCGCGTCCGTGTTTGAACTAGAGGCTAGCGTGTGTTGACTGCAAAGTGATATGTTTCAGCAGTATGGCCAGAAGTGAAGGAAGCCATTCTGACAGTAGTTACAACAGCATCTTTTCCTTGTTTCGTGAATGAGTTTTTGAAGATGCAACACTTCTCCTTCGGGTAACCCACATTAGGTGGCAGTGGAAGCATTTCAGTGTCGAAAGCGCTGACAACGTGACACAGTTTTAGAAAGTGATGTATTGCACGTGCTTGTCTATGTACCGACGAACTTTTATCAGTGAGGATTAAAGGATTACCGAGGATTATCGAGGATTAGCCGAGTGCGTGTGTGACAGTGCTTGATGAGGACGTCAGATTCGTACCGGTTTCGCTGCTACACGCGTGTGAGGATGTTCCGCTACCGGAGGTGACGCAATGATGACGTCATACAGCATGGGATACTGCCGACGAGTGATGACGGTGACGTTGCTCTGCTTGGTTCTCATCTGCTGCTGGTGTCTGCCAGGTAAGATGTTACGCAATTTCCGGCAAATAGCGCGTGCGCGCGCACACACACACACACACACACACACACACACACACACACACACACACACACACACAGAGTTCATTTCACAAGTATTGGGTTCGGTGTTTGTTCGTTTGTTCATTTTTTTTTATTTTTATTTTTTTACAGTTTCAAACTGAACGGAACTGCCCAACTAACCTCTCTCTCTCTCTCTCTCTCTCTCTCTCTCTCTCTCTCTCTCTCTCTCTCTCTCTGTGTGTGTGTGTGTGTGTGTGTGTGTGTGTGTGTGTGTGTGTGTGTTTTCACGTGAGAGTATAATTTACTGTGCCGCCGGAGACCCGTTACACAACATGTTTCTTGATGCGATGCTTACAAACAAAAAAAAAGTATCATGTATATCATAGAGCTCATGTGCGGTACACCTGTTAGCATTATAACTTTTCGCTGAAACTGCATCTTGTCTTAACATTCATGCCCGGCAGTTGTGTTTTGACAAGCGAACGGGGGGACTTCGCATGTGCATGTGTGTGCAACATTGCAACAGTGTCACTGCGGCATCCATGTTAGTCCGAACACACAAAACCCACAGCAGCAGCAACAGCAGCAGCAACAACAACATTGCGTCAGTTGTCAGACTAAAGTGGGAAGGTACCATTTGCAGGGGCATCGCCGTTCTCGTTGTTTTCAGAAGTGGTTGGAACTATTGTCTACGTGAAAATATTCAGCTCACACACACACACACACACACACACACACACACACACACACACACACACACACACACACACACACACACAACAACAACAACAACAACAACAAATAAGGTTTTTTTTAATAAATAAATTATCGCATAAATAAATTAACAAATAAATAAATGCAATTCGAAATTCTGAAACATCAGTTGCTGAGCTGACCCCTCGCACCGTGTGATTGAAATCAGTGATATACGGTGTGTGAGTGAATGCGCGTGATTCATGTGATCGTGCGTGTTTGGCTCAGATCGCAGCGCTTTGGGACAAGCAGCTGGGATACTAGTAATGGGTCTATAGACGCCATGCATTTGTGGACAACAACAACAACAACAACAACAACAACACCGGTTTTACCGCATTCGTAGCTGAACGGCAGAAAATCGTGCAAAACAACCTTCCCACTAAATTCAGTGAAAAGCGGTCAGCAGGCCCCGACACTTGAAACAGCCACTACCACGGGGTGTAGTCAAAATTAAGGCGTGTGTTTCCTGTGGTATTACACTTCAAACGTTTCGACGATGGTTGTATTGCAAAGCCATGTGTTGGAAATATGCGCATGCGCAGTGTTTGCATCGTAGATCGCGGTAGTCAAAATCGTAGTGTGACTTTAAAAACGGTCCCTTTTTCGAGTTCAGATCCCGGCTGGGGTCAGATATTTGTGCTGGCCTTTTTTTTTTCCTCGTTGCCCCGTCTTTCATCATTTTCTCCCATGCATGGTGGAAAAGGACTTTGAATTCTCAAACATCCACCAACCCCCAGGTCCTTTTTTCAGTTTCACTCCGACAGACCGAATTCCGTTGGAAACACTAGGTGCTACTCAAATCTGAAAACGGAAACACTCCGTGCTAGTGTTTGGACACACTCTGGCCTTACGGTGCTACTACTGACTTGGAACTTGCTAGCACTGGAAGCATTCCCGCCCTCTGGACTACCCCCCGCGCAACAACAACAGTACTGTGTGCGGCCGGGAGCTGAAAGCCGCGCGGATTGGTTTAGCTGTCAAGGCTGTCACAACATGTAGCCTGTGTTTTCTTTCTGCTTGTCTACACTTTCCTTGTCCCGCACTGTTTTCCGTGTGTGTGTGTGTGTGTGTGTGTGTGTGTGTGTGTGTGTGTGTGTGTGTGTGTGTGTGACGTGTGACGTTTAGCATGCTCTTGTGTTTCCACTCAGATCACATGGTAATGTTGTCCTTGAAATTCAGGTTCTGTCAGTTCTAAGCGTCTACCTTTCTTTGCGCCTTTTTATTACTTTGTCACGTACCGGCCTTGTCTGTTCACGTTTAGTGAATACATTTCAAGTTACTTGTGAAGCGCCATGAGCCCACGTCGGCGCAGTTCAGATATTCAGTACTGATAGAAAGTTTGTGTTGTTGTCATTATTGTTATCAATAGCTTGACAAAATCATGCTAAAGAACAGACTGATTAAGAACGAGAGAAAATAATGATAACCGTCTTCTCCTGACAGCTAAGTATAATGAGTGGCGCGGCGTTGTCCCGACGAGCTTTCATGTTATTTCAGTTTTCATTTGAACGTCAGCTGAGTTTTATTACTTACCACCCTTCCTGCCTACACCCCCCCCCCCCCCCTTAGTTCCCAACACCCACGCGCGCTCGCGCGCATACACACACACACACACACACACACACACACACACACACACACAAACACACACACACATCAACAGGACTTCTCTTATTCTTCACACAATACTATGCAAAAAAAACACTTCAGTTTGGGCACACACACACACACACGCACTGACGCTGACACACACACGCACACACGCACTGACGCTGACACACACACGCACACACGCACTGACGCTGACACACACACGCACACACGCACTGACGCTGACACACACACGCACACACGCACTGACGCTGACACACACACACGCACTGACGCTGACACACACACGCACACACACACACACACGCACACACACACACACACACACACACACACACACACACACACACACACACACACACACACACACACAGTCTCTCTCTCCCTCTCTCTCACACACACACACACACACACACACACACACACATGCACGCACACGCAGACGCAAACATGCGCACGCACGCACACATACAAACAACAACAATAATAACACAGAAACAGACAGACATATGTCCCTCATTACCCACTTCCTATCTTCCTATTCCTGAAGTTTTGAAATTCTCCGTACTACAATACTTGTAGAGTGCCCCATCTGTTCACAAGATGCGAAAACAAAACGCTCCGACAATCGTGATATTGTCACAGAATGAAAAATTGATTGGCTACATTGTCCCGGGCTGTGGAAAATGGCTTCAAATCGCCGCTCATTATGACTGCAGTGATTTTGAAAGCTGCAAAGTTTACCCCTGAAGTGGGCATGTCTTCAGACTGGAGGGTAATCCATTCTCACGTGGTTTCCTTTGTGTATTCTGTCGGTTTTTGTTTTTGTTTTGTTTTGTTTTTTAATGTGCTCACCACTTGTCGTGAGTGCATCAAAGACAAAATGTAGTAAGAGTTGAAAACCGATCGAAGTGTTAAATCGCAGTGACTGAAGCAACTGTCAAACGTTTGTTCGCTAGCTTTTTCAATCGTGGCTGTTGGGGTGGTTGTTGTTGTTGTTGTTGTTGTTTGTTTGTTTTTTTTTGTTTGTTTTTTTTTGGGGGGGGGTGTTTGTTTGTTGTTGTTTTGTTCGTTTTTAGTTTGTCTTTGGGGGGTGAGGGGGGTGTGGGAGTGAGTTGTTTGTTTGTTTGTTTGTTTGTCGTTTCCTTTCGTATTTCTGTCTCTAGTTTTACAAATAGCCACACCAACCAGCAGTCTGTCCACGATTACCTGCTCACGATAACAGTCTACAGCTCAGCCCGAAAAATCAGGTACTCTGGTACACAGCATGGGTTAGGAAGAGCACGCAAGCTTCCTCAAGTCTGAGGTACATTTTTCGGGCTGAAACATGAACTGGTAACGCCTTCCATCTGTCGAACAAAGGTTTTGGTATAGCTCCTCGCCTGAACTAGGTCGTTCGTTGCCGTTTTTCCACTCTGATGTCGTAATGAGCTCTTGAGTTGCCTTCAGTGTAACTCCAGGAATCGATTCTTTTGTTCATTCGCGGCAGCTCATGTGCAGACAGCAGGTAGCGGCACGTTTGTTTTTGCCTCAGGCCACGAACGAAGTCTGCTAGTCTGCTGCTTGATTCTTGTTTTGATTTCCAGCTCGTGTATTGAGTACTGATAGAAGCTGATTTGTTTGTGTCCGGATGGTAGTGAGCAACACTTGAGTCATTAACACGTCATAGTTTTGTACCGCGCACGAGTATTCCACGTTATTGACTCTTTTTCGGTTTGGCCCTGTATGCGAAAATCATGCAAGATTAACGGTTCCTTGACGGCTCACCCTGCGGCAAACACGAGTATAATTAAAGTGCAACACTCCCACTAAGCCAAATTCAAATCCATGCAGACATAAAATTAATTCTGATTTTGTTAGTGAGGCTACTGGTGAACAACAACCCCAAACTTACTTGGTAAGAATTAAGTTAAGAAAATAACTTTGAAAAACCCGACAAGTTGGCTGCGTGTGCCATTGCAGATCACTATTGTGCACCCGGCCCAGAATATCTGTAGTTTTCAAACTCCTTTCAACGATTGACAAATAAAAACACGACTTACATTGTAAGCTTTGCTAGTTTGTGGTGGTGGGGTGAGTCGCAGGGGGTATAGGTCGGCCGTGCAAAAAAAAAGTCTATGAAGAATAAAAATTGCAGCATGAAGGAAATCTCAACCGTTCTTATTCTGGTACGACTGAAGAGCCGCGCAAATGGAGCCACAAAACCCCGCTAAAACCTGAAACATAATCTCTCGCTTCACCCCAGCCAACCCTCCGTTGGCTAACCCCAACACTCACCTTCTCCTTTCTTGTCCCCTCCCTGACTGAAACGTAGATATGCAAACGATACGTGGCCCCCCCCCCCCCCCTTGTCGCTGTATTCAGAGCGGTTGGGTGACTGTACCACTGAGCGGGGTTCTGGAAATGGCTTTTAAAAAAAAAAATAATGTATGCTAGCGTATACCGCACCACGCTCTCTGATTCAGCCCTTCAAACTGAGAACCGTTTGTGTCACGGAAAGAAAGGGCGGCTTTGTTTAGTGTTGCCCCCCCCCCCCCCCCCCCCCCCCCCCAGTTTTGGCTTCAGGTTTTAAAATTACGAAACAGTAGAAAGCCCGGTTGGGTTTTGAAATTCAAAAAAAAAAAAAAAAAAAAAAAGGTAGGTGGTTAAAGTGACAGTTGAAGGTAAGCGGCGATTGCGAGGTAAAAGACACTACAAAGCGAGTCTTGATTTTGTAGATGGACCTTCGGTGATCGAGACATTTTTTCCTGTTATTTTGCGGTGTTTTACTATAGTTGTTTATGTCTGTAGGGAAATTCTTGTCAGCTGAGGAATCTCGTGAAAGTGTGTCTGGTGCTGCCGCCGCCGCCAACGATTTTTGGCGATAACTTTTCATGAAGCCACTTTCGTAAACGTTTGCTAGGACTTCCAGGACATTTTTAATAATAATAATAATGAGTATTGTATAGGCGCTTTACCCAATTTCATGAATCGGCTCAAAGCGCCGCGAACTGAACCCAACACGCACGCTCACGTGAATCACACGCATTCTCTCACACACTGGACATAAACACATTACAATCACGTGGTGCGAAGGGTCAGCTCAGCTATTTAAATTTCGGAATTTAAAATTGCATTTATTTTTTTCAAATTTGGTGGGCTGAACATTTCCAAAGCAGAGGAGGAGGAAGCCGGAGTACCCGGAGAGAACCCCCGACGATCGGCCCGAATGAACGGTGCCACATACGAGAAGGAAAAATTCTTTGCCCCGAGTGGGACCTCTCGCATTGGTGACAAGTCTCTTAACCACTAGACCACCGACCGCCCCTAATAAATTTTGACCTAATAAATTTCAGTCAGGGTTTTCTGTGTTTCCGGTTGTTTGTAGTTGTTGTTATTTGTTTTGTATTGTGTTTTATTTTGTTTTTTGTTTTATTTTGGTTTTGTTGTTGTTGTTGTTGTTGTTGATTTTGTTTTTTGGGGTATTGTTTTCTGTGTCTGTAGCGGTGAAGCTCTGCTGCGCTTTGTAGTGGGGTTTGTCGCGTCGGATCTCTGGCTTCAACCGATTCACCATGGCGGTCACGCGACGTGCTAAGGTGTAGTGTCGTCATATCGTTTTTCACCTGTCGCTTTCAGCTCTTCACGCTGGTGAGATGGTGGCCAGTGCAAATGTGGCCTAAAGAGCTGTGTACACTTCGCTGTCTGTTTGCACGCGGTCTGCGGAGAACAAGAGGACGCACAAGCACACACAGACGTGAAAGAAATCTGAAACAGGACACGTTCTCCCACTTTTGGCAAGAGCCAGTGTGCTTGCTCTCCCCCCCCCCCTCCCCCCCACACCCCCCACCCCCTTGTTGATTCTTTGAGAGTGTTATTGTTCATTTCCTTAATTATTCCTGTATGTTTCCTGTGATCAGAGGGGAGCCGGGGTGGCCGAATGGTAGAGCGTTGGACTTTCAATGCTCGGGTCGTGAGTTCGAATCCCTCCTGGGGCCAAATATTTGTACTGGCCTTTTTCTCGCTGCCCCGACTTCGATATCACCCTTATGTGGTGGAAAAGGATGTTAAACTCCCAAACACCCACCCTACCCCACCCTCCTGTGATCA